>CAJHQQ010002645.1:0-60792 GCA_905132885.1 Moricandia moricandioides
TATTGTCTGAGTCAGAACCCCAAAGCTAGGCCATTGATGAGTGATGTGGTTTGAGACTTTGGAGCCTTTGCAGTGTACAGGTGACTCCTAATCCCTGGTGCAGGCAACTGGAGCTGCGTTTGCAATGGGAGGAGTTCCTGATTATAGAATGCACCGGAGGTTTGCAAAGAATGTTGGCCCTGGTGCCATTTGCAGGTCATCACCTAGCCAAAGTTGTTCACCCAGTGGACCTGCAGCATGCAGAGTGCGGTGAGGAAGTGTGTGAAGTGTACATAATCAGTTCGCAGTGTCTTCTTTTGGTGTAATTTCTCTCTGAAAATAATGGATGCGGTTTGCTTCATGTTGTTTTTGTTGTTGCTGCTGTTTGTTGCCACTTGATGATCTATCTAGAATCTTATATGCTTGTGACTGAGCGTGATTCTTGTTTGTATCCGCTCTCTGATGTAGTGCTTGTATTAGTCTGACTTTTCTCTAATCACTACAATGTGAATTTTTGTGTGCGTAAGCAGTACTGGTTTTCTCAAACCTTCCTTGTTGCGTCTGCTTCTTCTAGTGACAACATCTCCCTCTCTTTTCCTTTCCTTTATTTCAATCTGCGTGCAGTGTTTTATTCATGCTGAGAAGCAGCCTTAGTAGCTACATTATGACCTACAATCACAGTAGATGATAAATTTAGAGGTACCTGAATAGCTGCTCACATCTTTCTCTTCCCAAATCCTCAAGGCTTAACTTGGTTACTGTAATCAATCCCATACAGTTGTACCAAGGAAGCCTTCAGTGTTCATCATCCAACTCGACTGCTTGAAAATCATTACATGGAGACAAGTTTACTTCAAGAGACAATGTTCTTCAACGTTGATGCAATAACGAAGCTCTTGTCTTTTCTTTTCTTTTTGCTGATGACCACTAAAGCATCCTAGTCTCAGCAAGATTGTACTTTAAAAGTGTCCGGATGTACCTAACATTATCTTTTAATTTTTTAACATAAGACTAAGAGTATGAATTCCAGAAATAAATAAAGAAATCAATCTTGATGACCACTAATGGAGACAAAAGTACAGTTGAAGATTCCATTTCAGAAAACGAGGTGAGTCTTTGACTTCTTAACTAAATGTTTACTTCACTCATTTGTCTTCTCTAATCTTAGAAACCTGATTACAGAAGAGTCTTGACAAAAAAAGAAAGAAGAAGGATGAATCCATTACACCTACAGAGGCTACAGTTACCAAAGCCATGTTCTAAGCGTATATTCTTCTTCTTCTTCACTCTAGTCTTATTCTTTTCTCTTTATTACATCTTAATCACTATCAGAACCATCACCATCTCTTCTTCTCCCCAAGATCCTCACCATCATTCACAGCTTCAAGAACCTTCCATGTCCCATCACTCCTCTCCTCCAGAACCTTCAGAAAACCAACCATCACCATCATTGTCTTACTTTCCTCTCTGTCCCAAGAACTTCACTAACTACTTGCCCTGCCACGATCCAACAACAGCACGACAGTATACCATTGAAAGACACTACCGGAGAGAGAGGCACTGCCCTGACTCCTCCCATGAGAAGCTCAGGTGTTTGGTCCCAAAGCCCTCTGGCTACAAAACGCCTTTTCCTTGGCCTGATAGTAGAAACTATGCTTGGTTCAAGAACGTTCCCTTCAAGAAGCTAGCTGAGTTTAAAAAGACTCAGAACTGGATTAGACTAGAAGGAGACCGCTTTGTTTTCCCCGGAGGCGGGACTTCTTTTCCCGGTGGCGTGAAGGACTATGTTGATGTGATTATGAAGGTTTTGCCATTAGCTTCTGGGAGTATCAGGACTGTTCTTGATGTTGGATGTGGAGTGAGTTCAGTTACATGAGTAGAAACCATAACTTGATTATTCTTTGATATTTGAATGCAGTGCTAATGGATTAATCATGTGTCAGGTAGCAAGTTTTGGAGCCTTTTTGCTTAACTATAACATCTTGACAATGTCAATAGCACCTAGGGATATACATGAGGCTCAAGTTCAGTTTGCATTAGAACGTGGACTCCCTGCTATGCTCGGTGTTCTAAGCACTTATAAACTTCCTTACCCATCACAGTCTTTCGACATGGTCCATTGTTCTAGGTGCCTTGTCAATTGGACTGCCTATGGTAATATGTGTATATAACTATACATCTAAACACTTCTGATACTAAAAGAAATAAGAGTTTTTATCCAGATGGGCTTTACTTGATGGAGGTTGATCGTGTTCTACGTCCTGATGGATACTGGGTGTTGTCTGGACCACCTGTAACATCAATGGTTAAATCCAAGAACCAGAAGAGGGATTTGCAGAAGGAGATGGAGAAACTAAATGATGTTTTCAGAAAACTTTGTTGGGAGAAGATTGCTGAAAGACACCCAGTTGTCATATGGAGAAAGCCTTGTAATCATTTGCAGTGTAGACATAAACTAAAAGCTCTTAAGTTTCCTCGTTTCTGCTCTTATGATGACCCTGACGCTGCATGGTGACTTTACTTCCTAAGAACTTAAACTTTCTTCTGCATCTTCAGAAGCTAAAGCTTGACTCAGTTACATCTTTTTTTTTTAACAATAGGTATAGAGAGATGGAGCCGTGCATCAATCCTATTCTAAATGTAGGTGAAACACACAAAAACGTTCTTAGAAACTGGCCTGAAAGACTAAACCAGACGCCACAGTGGATCAGAACCGGATCAATAGATGGAGTGACCATGTCCAGCTTCAAATCTGACACTAACTTGTGGGAGAGAATAGTTGTGTACTACGACACTAAGTTAAAGTTTCTCAGCAATGGAAAATACAGAAACATTATGGAGATGAATGCTGGTTTAGGAGGTTTTGCTGCAGCATTGATCAAATATCCAATGTGGGTTATGAATGTGGTCCCATTTGATCTAAAACCGAACACACTTGGTGTTCTGTTTGACCGTGGCCTCATTGGAACTTACATGAACTGGTAAAACACTCAAAAACGTTTCTGATATCATCTAATTGGATCTCTCTTATACCCTTTATTTTCGGGGTTTTTTTGGTAGGTGTGAAGCTTTCTCTACATATCCTAGAACCTATGATCTGATTCATGCCAATGGTGTGTTCAGCTTGTACATGGACAAGTAAGATCTCTTTTTGTAACTTGAAACTGTGGTTTACTTTTTTGTAATAAATGTGAAATGACTATTTTCTTTTGGTTCTTGTGATAGATGTGACATAGTTGATATACTCTTGGAGATGCAGAGGATTCTTAGACCAGAAGGAGCTGTTATAATTAGGGACCGTTTTGATGTACTTATCAAAGTGAAGGTTATAACCAACAAAATGAGATGGAATGGCACTATGTATTCAGAAGAAGATAGTGGTTTTGATCATGGAACTATACTAATTGTAGATAATTCAGTTAATTAAAAACCCTTTTTGGGTCATAGTCATACTGTGATCTGATCTCAATGCTTGATCTCTAACACTAATTAAGAGTCGGATAAGTTGAAGAAATTGGCATGGTAGGTGTCTCTAGTACTTTGCATTCTCAAAACTGCAATCAAGAGTTACATGCTTTCTACAAGTATATAACTCTGTGGCAGAGTCCATAACTTATTTTAAGAAGAATGGACCATAACACGTTTGGAATCTTTTAGTGAAACTTACGTATGATCATTTTCTGTTGCTATGTATAATTAAGTTTATTTCTCTAGCTGGCATATCCATCAAGGACTATACATGTGTGTTCATGTGTAATACAAGTTCATTTCTATTGATTTTCTTGAGGCAACAATCTTGATTCTTACATCAGTTTCTAGACCTTTATTCATCTGAACTTTGTATAGCTGCCATTTCATAAGTATGGAAGTGGTAAGACCGTATGTTAGAAAGAGTATTTACGCGTAATAGACAAGTAAACATGTTTGGTTCTATTCTTGATCATGTGTCTCTCTGTCTCTTTCTTTTCTTAGATGTTGTGTTTCTTTGTCTCTTCTCTCTTCCTTTATCTCTTTTGATTGGAGAAGGATCCTATGGAAGAGTGTACTATGCTAACTTCAATGATGGAAAGGCTGTGGCTGTGAAAAAGCTCGATAATCCATCTGAACCAGAGACAAATGTTGAGTTCTTGACTCAGGTCTCAAAGGTATCAAGACTGAAGAACGACAACTTTGTTCAGCTTCTTGGTTATTGTGTAGAACGACATGTTCGTGTCCTTGCCTATGAGTTTTCCACAATGGGATCCTTGCACAATTTCTTACACGGTATAGCAAACTCACTTATTAAATTTCTTAGACTTACAACTTAAAATGAATTGAAAATAAGTGGATTGGTTCGAGTTTTCGAGCTGTATATTCTTACATCACTGCTCAACATCAAGCTAACTTGGGATAAAGATTCCTATATTTTATGTTAAACTGGGAGAAAAGGAGTCCAGGAGCACAACCTGTTCCAACACTTGAGTGGATGCAACGAGTCCGAGTTGCAGTTGATGCAGCTAAAGGATTAGAATACTTACACAGAAAGCACAACCTCCTGTTATACATCGAGATATACGATCTAGCAATGTGCTTCTTTAAGAAGATTACAAAGCCAAGATTGCTGATTACTATCTGTCAAACCAAGCTCCTGACCTGGCTGCTCCTCTTCACTCCACTAAATTTTTGAGGACGTTTGGTTATCACGCACCAGAGTACAATACTTCCATAACCAAAAGCTCAGAACATTCTTGATTCTTTAGAAACTTAAAAAGATTGTAACTGTATACATTCTTTGGGGGTTGCAGATACGCAATGACAGGATAGTTGACACAGAAGAGTGATGTTTACAGTTTTGGAGTTGTGCTTCAAGAGCTTCTAACCGCCGGGAGAAAACCGGTTGATCATATAATGCCTCGTGGTCAGCAAAGTCTGGTCACTTGGGTAAGCAACTTACTTGACATGACTTTTTTTTTGAGTTAACCAAATGTTTTCTTGAGTACTCCAAGGCTGAGTGAAGACAAAGTTAAGCAATGTGTTGATCCAAAACTCAAAAGGAGAGTATCCTCCTAAAGCAGTTGCAAAGGCACACACATTAGAAACTCTTCATTCTATAGTTAGTTGAGAATCTCTTGAAGCTAAAACTTGTATGCTTGATGGTAAACAATAGCTTGCAGCGGGTGCAGCGTTGGTGTGCAATATGAAGCAGAGTTTAGACTAAATATGAGCATTGTAGTGAAAGCTTTTCAACCTCTATTGAGGTCTTCAGGAACAGCTACTGCTCCTCATAGACAAGCTTGATTATCTTTCTTTGTGGTTCTTGCAGATTGGATTCATTCATGGCTTCATAGGCTTTTGAAAGAGATGAAGAATAGGATTTGGTTTTGCGTTGATGGAGATGGAAGATAATACGAATGTACACAAACTTACGACAAATTATTTTCGATCCAAATGAATCTTATTACAATATCATAAGCATACATATTTAGTAGCTTTTGTTGTTCAGAGTCACTTCAAGACACTATACTAGGACTAACGATGTTTCAATAACTTCTGTCATCTCATTAAACACCATTCTGTTAAGTTGATTAGGACATAAGTGTATGAACATGGTTGTTTTAAAATATCACTAAGAAGTTGGAAAAAAAATGGTGTAGAAGAAGTTTAACTATGAGTGAATCAAACCAAGAGCCTCAGCAGCACTTCTCTGACTCTCTTCACTGCAACACATTCCAACAAAGGTTTTCAGTAGAGACTGTCGCTCTTCGAGCTTCATGAGTTTCTCTAACCCTCTTGCTACCATTTCCATCTCAGCCTGATGGATCAGTACACAAGTGAGTGTTTGAAAACAAAGGAGAAGTGAAGCAGAGACTGGATGGTGAAAACTTGATAAGAAAAGAGAGAAAACATACAGAGTACTCCTCGGGAGGGAATATGCGATGAATGAGGCATATTTTGGATAGTTCTGCCACTGATTCAGAATGTTTACCTTGTATTTCCAGAGCCTGCAGTAACATAGAGTTTGCACATGACACAAAGTATACTTCAGTGTTTGATTCTGATCATACCATCTAAGTTCGCAGTAACTAGAAGAAGGAATAGGAAGCTACCCAAGCTTGTAGAAACCATGAACGTGTGCGTGCAGCAACAGCTGCAGAAATCATCCTAGCAGCATCTATCTTTGCAAGCCCAATGTTCTCAGCAAGTCCAGCGATGAACTCTCGAGCATCTTCACTACAAATCTCCACAGAAGAAGACTCCCAAGGAGCTCTACAGAGAGTTTTCAAAGACTTTCAGCACCATACCAAAAACAAAAAATAAGTTAATGTCAATAGAGAGTCAAATACCTGCTGCAAGCATTTAGGACGAAATCAACAGAAGTTCTGTAAAAGGAATCTCGAGTATTTGTTGGCTCAATAGAGACTTGTACTCCAGCAATCCTACACACTCTACGCAGCTGTATATAAAGAGAGTATTCTAGTCAATTCAAGATAGTGTTACACACAACCGAGTGTGAAAAGAAGAAAGGAAACTAATACTAAACTTGAATGATATCATTGTCAGTGATGTCCTTCCCACTTGTTCTGTTATCCACAATTGCTGGAAACTAAAGTGATAAGTTACATTTGTAGTATCAAAAAATAAACACATAAGCAATACTAATACCATTGCAAAATCAAATCTTTCTGTCTACCTGAAACAAAAGAGACAAAAGAAGTAGTCTTTAAGCAAAAGCTTGTCATGAAAACCCAAAAGAGAGTGACTTTGAAGGAGTTTAGAAGCAACCTCGAACGATTCTGTTGGCTTCTGTCTGATAATCTGCCTTGTCTACTTCCAAGCTCTGTCTAGGCAATGAAGTAGGCCACCATTTCGGCAAACTGTTCTGAGCTCTAAGCTTGAGGGTTCTAGCTACAGAGCTACTTTGAGAAGCCTGACCAGAAGAAGCTACGGAGCTTGAAGATGAACGAGTGTTATCAACAGCTACAACAACTTCCTTCCCACCAAGACTCCTATCTCTCCTAACCATTAACTTGGGTCTCCCTTGTAAACCACCCTTAAAAGCTGTTCCTAAACGGAAAAGAACCCTAACGGCAAAACCAAACACGAATCCAAGCAAGACCAAACCTCCAACGAACTGCATAGTTGATTTCCTGCACGTGACGACGACACGCTTGTTGTCATCGAGGGAGACAAGAGTTTGCAAGTCGGAGACAGCGTCTTTCCCTGAATCGAGAAAGAGCTTGAAGCGGGAAGTAGCTAGGGAGGAGATACGGTGAACGTCTAGGGTTAAGCTTAGACTTTGGTATTCAGAGGAAGACGAAGTGGAGATTGTAAGGAGATTGTTGTCGTAGGTTGAGTCATTGGAGTTTCGGTTGCGGCGAGGACGAGAACGACGGCGTTTTGGAGTAGAGAAGGATAAGAGAGGAGCTTTGTAGAGTTGAGGTTTGGTGGCGAAGAGCCGCGGTGAAGAAGAAGAAGAAGAAGAAGAAGAAGAAGAAGAAGAAGAAGAAGTCATGTTCATTGTGTGATGTGTTTTTCGCTTGTGGACATGGAGTTGAGTTAGTTGAAGAGTTCCGGTTTGGTCGGACCAACTGGTTTAAACCGGTTCAGAATTTAATTAAAAATATATATTATAGAGCTAAGAAAAGAAAGCAAAAGGGATTACAAAGAGAGATGTTCAGAAAAATACATAACTACTACTATAAAGAGTTGTTTTTGCTTTTGTTCTCTGTCTGAGAAAAAAAAGAATACATGTTTACTATATAGAAAAGATGTTCTTAACGAACTTAACTGACTCTTTAAAGAGTTGCGCAGTGAAGGAGTCAGGTCTCATGGAGTTTATTGCATTGGAACCAGGTAGTATACCATCGGAATGTCTCCTGATCTCTAAAATAATCTTGGTTTAAAGAATTATGCGTGGCAAAATCCTGCAACAAGAAGTGCAGATGCATATGAAACTTGGGAGATTCCAGAGTATCTAATCTTTAGATTGAGACTACAATGCTCTTACGGTGAGAATTTTTTTTCATCTGGGAAGAAGTGGCTCTCTGTCGTCTGATTCAACATGATGAGTAGCCTGCTTAAACAGAGAAGAAAGACAAGATATGATCAGCTTTAGTAAGAAAATTACAAGAACAAGATTTGACTTAAGATGGGAATGTGTGTGTTGTGTGCTTCACCTCTTCATTTGCTCCTGCGGCCATGTTGATGAATGGGTCTTTAGTCCTGGAGGAGATAACAGAAGAAGAAGAAAAGTTAGATGGTGCTCTCTGGAAACAATTAGTATATAACAGTGACATGATATCATAGAGAGAATAATGATCCATCCACACCTATGATCATCCTTTGCATTAACTATTTCTAGGTTTCCGTTTTGTTGCTCATCTTTCACTTTTGCTAGGGGTGAAAAGAACTGCATAAAGTATGGTTCACAAAAACTTAAGAGAAGGACAAAGAAAGAGGTTCTTGTCTGAATGTTAGCTGATACACCCGAGAGAAGTTTGTATGGATTACCTGATGCATTGAAATGAAAACTATAGAAATCCCCAGAAGAAAATTCATGGTCAATACATGTCCAAAGAGTGCTGCAGATGCTATGCCAGTAAATATTGTGGCAACCGTCGATGAATATTTCTTAAGTATTGTATCTGAGAACATACAGAAAAATGAAGACAACTACATAAATATCCATCGCAAAACTCTTACTCCAAGTTTTCTACTCATGTATATATACCAAGAACCAAAATACTCCATCTGTTGAACCCATCAGGAATCTATCCAGAACTAATCCATAAAATTAATGAAATTAACATAAACTGGTCTTTCTTTACCTGCGTATTTGAAGAAAAAGGAGGATAGAATCCCTTGTGCTGCGTTGTTCATTATCAGAAACACGGTAGCCCTAGAATGTCCTTGTAGGATGTCAAAACTGGCAGGACCTATCGACAGTGGCAAAATCGTTAGCAATGTGCTTAAACATTTATCATATTTTTCTATCTCGAGATAAAATGCACATACCTTTATAAATAACAGTTCCTAGTATTCCAAGGAAGTTGAATATCGCACCATACCCATAGAGGAATAAGTTCTGCACAGAGGAAATTAATGATTTACAATCAGAAAACTCAAAAAACTATGCATATAGCTTTAAGCATGTAACCACCAATTACAGGCAACGGTAACCACAAGCCTTCCAATGTTACTAGAAGCCTCTCACTTCTCTCATGCTATATGAAGAAAACTATGTATGAAGATTAGCTAACCTGAAGATAAATGCTTGTCTCATACTGGCTCTTTAGAGCATACTCGTTGTAGACAGATGCCAAGGATGGGACAGTAACCTGCAATATAATGTGCTTAATAAGCCTCTAAAACGAACTACAACTTTGTTTTTTTTTGCAGCAACAGGTGAGCGATTGCATGGATTTTAGAAGAGTGTTTGCATAGAATCAGTTCCATACTACATTTCCAAGAAAGTATATGGAAGCACCAAAAAGAGTAACTTACAAAGATAAAGGTACAGAAGTATGCACCCGTAGCAATTGGAACAGCGATAGTAGTAGCACCTTCAGGAAGAGAACGCAGCTGATTTACACTAATCCCTATCAGCAACAGTGCAAGTGCTTCCCACTACAACACAAAGTCAAAACAAACCCAATTCCATTTAAGAGTAGGTAAGGAAGGTCGAACAGAAGTGTTCATAATAATATGTCTGATACCATAAAAATCACACATACAGACGATCATAAATAATTGACCCTGACCTGTATGATGGAAAACCGTCGCTTCATTATCATCTTCAGTAGTACAGCAATTACCAGAACCTTAAGATTGCTAAGCATCTTCACAGTAGCAGGATTGAAATATAGCTGTCACGCCAGAAAAGTGAATTGCAGTGTGAAACTAAAATTTCAGAAAGATAGAAAGATGGAACCAAATAGTAGCCGAGAAGGCTAGATAAATAAAACAGCAGAGCATGGTGTAATTATGTTATTTCAAAGCCATTGTTCAGTGCAGCTTTCACAGAAGACTCAAACATCTATCACCAGAAAGCAAACATATTGCAGGATGCTAAGCAAGACTTGGGGAACATAAAGATGACAATATAACCATACGCACAGGAACCAGTAGGCCTCTACAAGAAAAGATGTAAAATACCAAAAATCAAGGATCAACAAATTTGATCAGATAGAGTAGATATTCTACAGGGGCAACATAGGAAAGGAGTCTCACAGAAACCAATTATGAATTATGTTACAACCATATTAGGTTCTCTGACATTCCAAAATTAAGGTTCCGAAGTCAGTATAACAGAAAATCTCCAAAGCAAAAAAGTTCAGGCTCCTGACAACCCTATTCAAGAAGTCAATATGAGACCATGGCTAATGTCTCTGCTTTTACTCTTATGTTAATTTAACCATTCCTAAGTTCTTATAGTGTCAAAGCACCAAAAGACACCAGAAAGCTGGAAAAAAGTTTACAGCAAAACTTAAAACAGCTATGACAAGTCTGCAATGAAATTGCATCTCTGAATCTTAATTAGACGAAAGGATCGATAAATTTTAAAATAAGAAGCACGTGTACCTGCATTGTGAACTTAAGATAGTTATTAATGGCATACAACCCTGCTGGAACAGCGAGAAGCACGTTGTTTCGAGCTGCCTGTGAAAAAAGTATAGTATTAGATAGATGTAGTGATCACATACCATCTACATTTCAAATTATCATGCTTTGACAAGCAGATGTATAACATACACAAAGCTTATCAGACATTGAGATCCCAAGAAACTAACTTTAAATTTGAGACTATGCCATACCACAATCCTAGTACACAAATCTTTTACAGTATATCCCAATCTCTTAATTGCCAGGAAGAGGTACCTGGACAAATGTAGAAAACGATAGTAGAGGCTTCTCCCCAACTTTTTGGTGCCTGGCCTACAATAATTCCACAAAAAAGTCGAGTATTAAAAGGGGGGCCACTTTCCTACCGAAAAGCAAAACACACGTGATAGAAACTGCCTCTTTGCACACATATAAAAGAATATGAACCCCACCTCCTTCCGTTAATCAACTAAAGCACACCTACCATATAGATACATAACAGCAAAGAAATATGACTTTATCCCTCTCAAAGAAAAACCTCAACAATTGCTTTCATGTTCGAGTGCAGAAGTAACATCTACCAACTATAGTTCTAGATGTAAGAAATAACACAAATGATGATTCCCAAGAACTTAAGTCAATTCAGAAACGTACCTCGATCAGAAGCATGACAACCGCAAAAACAACCTTTGCGATTTCTGTCAAGAAGTTGACACTAATAGGACTGAAGTTGAACTTCCCATCCACTTTAGACATGTACACTAATACAGGCTGTAAGGGGCATAAGAAAAAAAAAAGAATCTTTTAAACAAATTGAACAATAGATAACGAATCGAAACAAAATAAAAAACCTACTACGATTGTACATGATTAACATTGAAATGGCCAAAGTCTTACCTGTAGACCAACTAGCATGCAGTCACCGACAACCAAAAAGACATTGAGAGCTCGTTGCTTAGAGGAAACTCTAATCTTGCGGTTGTCATAAGCCCTGGCTATAGCTTTGGCACTGGGAGAAACCAACCTTGAACGACACACGCTGCACTCAGCCATCCCGTTCTTCATCAGCCTTTCCCCCCCCAAAGCTAAAACATTCATCATAGAAAAAAAAAATTCCTTTTAAAACACTCCAAAACGAAAAGTGTCAAAGAGTGGATTTTGCATACAACCCAAGTGAAATCTCACGATCAGATCTCATTATCCGTAAAACCCACAAAATTACAATGCGCAAAAATAGATCTTTGGTAGCAGAATCAAGTGGCGACATGATCGATCAAACTAACCTCAATCGAGTTATAATATCAGCTTAATATAGCATTCTCCAAACCAAAACCACGTAAGATTCAGAAGGAATCTCGATACGTTCTTCTGTCTCAACAACCTTCCTTCTCCGTCGTCTGTGAGATCTCTCAATTACAGAAATTCAAAAGGATCTAGAGAACTCTCTTCAGCTCGAGAACAGATGTGAATGCAGAGAGAGAGATGAGGAAGAGGAAGAAGATGAATCCGTCGGTTGATTCAAGTGCGCTCTTATGCTCTCGCACGACCCTTCGCTTTGCCCTTTGCTTTGCTTTGATTTCACATCACCGTTTTATTGCGTTTCTTTGAAAAAAATAAAATAAAAAACAGTCGAAAAATAATACTCCCACCGTTTATTTTTACAACGATGTTTTAGAAAGTTTATGTTATTTTAAAATATATGATGTTTTAAGATTTTAAGGTATGTTTTGAAATTTTAAGATTAACTTTAACTTTATTGGAAACTGCTCAACCAATAAAAGTTTATAATATTTTCTATAATTGGTTAAATGATTTTAAAATTATATATTTAAAAATATTTTTTAGATAAAATATAAATTTTTTAATTTTTGTGAAGTAAAATAAAACATTATCTATTAATCTTTCATACGGTGACACTTGGCGGTGACTATGACGGACCAATGAGTTTTGAGTATGAGTTGCAGTGAAGCTATAGCGAGGGTGACGTGTCATGCGGGTGATGGAGGCTTCGTATCGGTGTGGTGAGAGTTCCCGTAACTATTGGTCTTTTTTTAAGTATTTTTTTTTTAACTTATGTCATTAACGTAAAAACCAAATTTAATTGATTTTATTGTTGTTGTTGTTGTAGGAGATACCTAATGACAGGAATTAGTAATTAGTTAATAAGACTTGAAGGTTAACGCATTGATTTTATGAACTGCAAGCTTCTTTTCTTTTGTTTGGACAACATGAACTGAGAGCTTTTCTTTAACATTAGTTAGCATTCACTACATCATTATATAGTCTCCCACTTTATTAGATATAATGATCAATTACATATACATATGTGATATTTATAAACAGTTTCACGAATGATTCCACAATAAAACTCTTTCTGAAACATTTGGACCAACGGACGGTTATGTATGCACGATATCTTTGATGGAGATGATCTCTTCGCAGCACACAACATCAACGAATGGCTATCTACAATATTTTACAACTTTCGATAAATTTTGCATCCTATAGTTTGCAAGATATTGTATAGTCTGAGATTTGAATCTTAAACCTAGATATAAAAACTTTTAAACCTTTAGAATAATATTTTCCACCATGAACTGAGAGCAGCTTCATTATTGATTTGTTGTTTTTTATAAAGATTTGATTTTGTTGTTGCTGCTGGAGAAACCTAATGACAGGAGTTCTCGGTTAATTAATGACTAGAAGGTTAACGTATTCTTCTTTTTTTTGGCTCGGTTAACGCATTCATTTTATGAACTGGGAACTTCATAGTTGTGATGCATTAACTTATATATACTAAAAATAAGAACATAAGTGAAGTACTGATTCAGAAACTATGCCCAAATCCATCTATAAGTCTCTTTTTGATAAATCCGTCTATAACTTAAATAAAAGGAATTCAAGATCTAATCACTAAAAGAATATGAAAAATGAAGATTAGTTCGAGAAACTTGTGTACCAGGAAGAAAAAACATGCTTCGACCGTAATTAATATATAGTTTAATTCACATTTACGATAGTATTGATATCTAACTTATTAAAGTAGAAGTATATTTTTAAAAAATCATTCAAAAAGGAGGTATACATAAAAAATAACTAAAATATACCACTATTTACAAGTATATGCCACTAAATATTTATTAAATCATTTTCTAAATCGATTATAAACTAAAATAATTACTTAGTTATACTTTGATGCAACTAAGACACTATCTAACCTAATTTTTAGCATTTTTGTCAAATTAAACAGCCAAAAAAACATAAATTCTATTTAATAAATTTTTGCACAAACAAAAATTTAATTTGGTAAATTTTAAATTTTAGTACAAAAAAAATTAAAACTAAAAACAAATACTTATGTAGTTTCGTGGATTGTTTAATATAATTCGCTATGATAAATATTAAAAAGTATGAAATACATAGCACCCGATTTTAGATAGTTTATACAAAAAAAATATTATATATTATCATCGAATTTTGATAAAAATAAAAATACATGTATAGATATATGGATCATATTTTAAAAATGTGAGTGATGTAATTGATGGTTTACAAGACAAAATAAATTACATAATATAAACAATAAAATTATTATTTTGAAAAATATCATATTAAACAGTTATTTAATATATGTAATTTTTAAAAAAATATATTACTATGTGTAAAAAAATATATTTACAAAGAAGTACATATAAACATTCACGCCAATGCGCGGATCAAACTCTATTTTACCTCTCAATTACAACAAGATATGCTCAATTTTTGATACACACAATTTGCATGCACTTCCTCGTAGAATTCTAGTTGTAGTCACAATTTGAAGCAAATACACCAATAACGTTACACTTTATAAATGAAGTTTGAAATTGTAAATGAATTTTTCTTTCCTAAAAAAATGTAAATGAAGATTCATGAGAGGGTTTTGAATCTTTTGATAATAAAAAAAAAAAAATTCATGAGAGCGTTTTGAATCTTTTGATAATAAAAAAAAATTCGTGAGAGCGTTGTTAGAGACAACACAACCATGGGCCTTGATACAATAAATACTGAAGCCCAAAGTAGAACCGGTCTAACGGCTAACACACTACAGTCCAAGCAACGACTCTGCGTTTCAGAATACAAAGCAAAGGCAAAGTGTACGGCAATGAACGAGACAACCTTGACGAAGAACTGTTTCATTCCTCTCCTATCCGTTAGCATTGACTGATTACTTTACATCTATCACGAAATCGAATATAGCTGGAAGGATAAAAGTATCTAGATTGTTATTCTAAGTCTATATAAGAACTAGGCATGGACATTTTATCCGATATCCAAAACCGAATCCGAATCTAGTTCGAAAACCCGAATTCGAATCCGATCTTTAATCTGTGAAAATATTCGAACGAGTATTGAGTTGGAGAAGATTGAATACCCCAATCCGAACGGATAATACCTAATACCCGAATGGATACCCAAAATATCTGAAATATATATAATAGTCCTAAATCCCTTCATAGTTACCCATTCATTTTATCTTCATAATTTATGTTAAATATAACTCTTTTTCGTTGTGGAATTTATGGTTTTGTCTTTAATTTCTCCACACTTTTCAATTTATATTAAAGATTATACTCTTTCTAAAGTTGATTTGGTAAATTATTGCTCTCTTTGGTTATTTAATGTCATACTCTTTGGTTAACAACTTATTTTGTTGATTTTTACTTAATACTATATTGTTCTATCTTACAATATACATATTTCTATTTGATTCAAATTTCTTTGTTTAATTAATGAGTTATTTTCATTATGATATTGTTTTTAAGTAACTTTAAATAATCGACCGACCTGAATTACATGAACTCGAACTTAAAATACCCAAACCTGACCCGAAGTCTGAAAATACTCGAACGGGTTCTACGCCCCTATACCAAAATATCTGAAAATCCAAAATATCCGACTTGAATTTGAAGGGATATCCGAACATTCACCCCTAATAAAAACTATGTAATCGTTTGGTTCAAGTTAAGTAAAAAAGCAAGTATTACACAGAAATTTAGTCTCTTTCTTGTTTTCTCTACAAGCATTACAATGTTGTAAAAAATCACTGTCATTGAAGGCTCTTATGAAGATACTTAGACGGGAGGAAGGTGCATGGTCTAGCTAATAGTCTCATACCCCAAAACTCTGGTTCTGTTATATTTTCAGGCTTGAGAAGGTTTCTGATTGCCAATGATACACATGCAAAGGTAATGAAATTCTTATTTCACATATCACTCAGCTTAGTAAAGATCTTATCCAATCAAGCTGTGTTGCTATTGACTCTAAGCAATCCTCATGTCTTCATGTTAATTCTTATTGTCTTACATTTTTCATGTTTGTGTGAAATTGTATGACTAGAAGTCATAGTAATTTGTGACTTTTGATTCACTATATTAATTAAAAAATTGTTGAAAAAAAATCATAAATTAAATTTTTAATGTATTCTGATATAATTTTATTTTTCTCTTAAATCTTTTTAAGAAAGTTATTATTGCTTGGATTTAATCAAACTGTTTCAATCTAATAAGTTTTATTTATTTCAATTCCTGATCATATATTGATAAAGAACGCATGAAAGCTGTTGATGATATTTTCAAACAAACGTCAATGCATTTTATTAGATTATTTTATTTTGAACGCATACTTATTTGTGACAACAACATCTGTATGGTTCACACCTTTCAAAAACATAATCCCACTCGTCACAAAACTTTGCGCACGCGTATTCCCCTCCATGATAACACGGATCTGAGGTATGGAAGCATACGATAGTCGCCCCAATTATTCCATAACCTATTTGTATGAATAAAATTACTAAACCAGTAAGTATATTAATCAAAAAGGATAAAACTGTAACTATTTAAAGTGTAGTACAAAAATAAATTGTTACCAGGAGCATTAGCAGGGGTAGTAGCTGCAGCTGTAGTATGACAATCAACAAAAGATACAATGAAAACAGTAGTGAAAACAAACATAACCAAAGTTTTCATAGTGATAACCATTTTATAAATGTTTAAAACTTTATTGTAAGATATTCACTTTAACTTTTCTTGTTTGTTGAGTTTTTTTTTACTTTGTCTGATTATATATAATGACACATACACATTAAAAGGAAATATTTTCTTGGTCAAAGATATAAAAGGGAATATAACATTTCCTTTTATTTCTAATATTAATATATGTTAGTCAAAATATAATCCAAGATTTGACTATAGAGATGCACAAAAAGAGCATGAAAACATATATTTACATCCCTTATATATTAAAAGGGGAATATTTTTAATAAACAATCTTTAAAGTGTAATATATTTACAAGGATGTCATTATGTTGATGTGTCAGTATAATAAGAGTTCTCACATCCTCTATTAAAACTCATATCTTACTAGAATAATTACATTTTTATGCCGTTGGACCTCTCTTATACTTCTTCAGTTTCATAAAAATAGATTTTTAATGTTATCACACATATTAAGAAAACGCATTAAATCATTATAATAAATATATTTTTCTGTAATTTTTAATTTTCAATAAATTTTGACCAATAGCGAATCAATAAAGTAAATTAATTTTTTGAAGTTTACAATATTTTCATTGAAAACACAAAAGTCTATCTTTGTGAAACTAATTTTTTTCTAAAAAGTCTATCCTAGTGTAACGGAAGGAGTATATATTAACATTATTGACATTAAAATAACATTATTCATTATTTTTTAAAATAAAAACTACGAAATCACCTAATATGATTAACAAATATATGTGAATTAATGATTCTGAATAATTAAGATTTGATAAAAAATTGTATTCTCCAACATTTTTTTAATTTTATATTCTTAAAGGAAATTAAATAATTACATTAAACATATAATTAAAAAGTAATTTTTTCGTATATGATATATTTTGAAGTTTTTTAAACAATTATAAATTACTAAAACTATTAAATCCACATTGAAATTTTTGTGATTAATGGTTTAAACTTTTTTGTTATAACAATATATAAATAATCATAAAATCATTTAAATATGAATTTTCATTATAAATATGTATGTTTATATTTCAATATTTCTTAAATATACACATCATATATATAATATATGAAAATGTTAATTTTAATATTTGCATTTAGTAGTAAGCCTCAATTAATAAATTTTTATATTACTAAAATAATATTTTTGTTACAGCAAATATAAAATTGTTAATAAAATCATATGAGTACAAAGCCTCAATTAATAAATATTTATATTAAAATATACTATATATCTATGTTAATATCATTTAATTTTACTTATACGCCACATAAAATAAGTAAATATTTTTTTTTTACCAAGAAAAAATACTGTAAATAAAAAAGGTTTTTTTTCTATTTATGTGATTACTCTAAGTTAATTATATACGTAATAGTTACTCGCTTTGCAATTATTCAATATAATTATTATTGCATAATACGTAAATGAATACAAAATAACTAATAATATGTATAAACAATTTGAATACATAATTAATGTTCATTCCGCGCAAGCGCGGATCTTAAATGTTATTTGATCATATCATTTCAAAAATAAAACTCTCATATCGAAGTGAGATGATAAATTATAATATATGGATGATAGCATTGAGGCCCAATGTAAATTGAATAGGTTTTCAAAAAACAAAATATTAGCAAACAGAACGATACTCATCTACTTTATATTGATAGTCTATGACTTTACGGTTGAGAGCTTATGACATGATAGTTGATAGTTATTAACTAATAGTCCAATTCACAATTTCACATGATAATTAAGTTTATTCTTTGTGATGAATGAGAATACCGTACAAATGCATGACATGATCGATATGTCTTTTCCTTAAACAAGATGCACACAATTTGCATGCAGTTCCTTGTAGACTCGTAGTTCTACACACAATTTATGACAAGCACACCGCTAATGTATTCACTCTTCATACTTTCATAAATGATCCTGAAAGTAAATGAAGTTATTTCCGTTAAAATTGTAAATGAAGTTTTATTTCCGTTCAAATTGTAAATGAAGTTATTTCACTAAGGCGTTAATTGGTAACTATTAGATGAGTGGAAAAAATAAATAAAATATTGAATAAATTTTTATTTGAGGGATTGAATAAATTAGAAAAGAAAATTGTTCATTTTGTTCCTCTTCATTACTGGACTCTTCATTATTGGACTCTGGCAGTAATGATTCCAACTTAAAATCAATGGGTGTGGTTGGTGCAACTGCTTTAACACTAGCCAAGATCATTTTAGATTTTAAAGCCCTAGCTCCGCTGAAACCTTTCTTGACAAACACGCAATATACAATGTCTTTTTCAAAAGTATCTTTCTCCGCCGAGACAATCAGGGGAGTAACACAATATATATTATATTCTGCTCAAGAGACGAGCTTCTCTTCCGTACAAGCTACACTCTCACTACAAGAAAACTTCATGAACCCCGACAATAGTTTCCGAGAACACGAGTCGTCAGAATGGTATCGACGAGTTGTTGACAATTTTTCGAGAAATGAGTTATTTTGTCGGCATTTTCTCGGAATTTTTTGACAAAACAGTTTCGTCGGTAATTTCTCATAAAACTTAGTCGGAATATTCCGATCACCTGGTTCTCTCGGTAGTATCTCGGAAATGTTTGTCAGAATCTTATCGGGAAACATAATTTTCCGAGAACAAAGGTGTTCTCGGTTTATCTCTGGAGCTTCTCGGAAAATCGTTGGAGTTTTGTCTTTAAAATGTATCGGGAATTGAACTATTTCCGAGGAGAGACCGGCAATGACCTTCATCACAGAGTCATCAGAAATTTCTAAAAAAGTTACCGACTACTGGAAGTCGTCGGAAGAAGCTCAGAAAACATGACACAGATCGTCGGTCTATTCTCGGTATCGAAAACTATGTTTGCCGCTTAGATATTTTGAAAGTCCCGGCTAAAATTTAGTGTTTTCATTTCTGAGGAAGAACCGATTAGCATATATCTCGGAACATACTATATTAAAGACAAGTCACCCATGTTTACCATTCTCACTTCATCTCTTCTCAGTTTATTTTCAAATAATAACTCATCTCTAATCTCTTAACCGTGGAAGATGGACATATGAAGAAAACGACTCCTCTTATTACTCATGGTGGTTAAAGGATTTGGTGGCTTCTGCGCCTTTCTCCTTTGTGAATGGTTGATTTTTCTTATGGGTGTTTAGAGGATGTCGTTTGATTTTGGTGTTCTGTATTTTGTATTTTTTTTCCATACTCTGTTTCTTTATATGCAAAACAGAGTGTTTTTTTTTTTTTGATAAAATTTGGTACAGAGTGTTTGTTGCTTCCCATTATTCAGTAAAACTCAGCGTTAGAGAAACAATATCCTCACTTTGTATTTCCATTAAGCTCTAATAATTTCATTATACCAGTTATATAATATTGAATCAAAACACTTTTTGTTTCTGCTACAATTTTTTTTTTAACATATTTATTCTTTCTCGGAAACTACTCGGCAACTTCAGATGACTTCACAGATGACAAATTCTGTCTATTTTCCAATGTCAGTCTTCTCGGCCACATATTCCCGGAATCTCGTCTGAAACAACCAACGATTTTACAATAACGAGTTTTATCAGAACTTTGTTACCAGAAATTTTTGATAAAGTTCCGACAAATATCACCGACAATGTAATGAGAATATGGTTCGTCGGTAACTTTCCGAAAACATAACTATAAGTGTGATTTAGCGAGAACCAAACTCCCACAATTCTTTGTTTCACGGAAAATCAACAGGAGATCATCAATTCCGACGACTCTGTGAGGATTGTGGGCATCGGGTAAAAGGTTTGTTTCTTGTAGTGTCTATACATGATGATAATGAAGAGAAGTCGAGCAAAAGCTATAGCCACCTTACCATTCGATATGTTGGACTAGTGTTGCTACTTTTCAAGGGTTGGTCTTCTATGAAAAGGAGATCGTGTGTCAACTGTGACTCTTCCTTCAGCTAATTCGATAGCAAAACTGGGACATGGGATTCAAAATTACGTGAGGCATCTCGGGCAGTGACAAGAAGAGAAAAATAAAGGAAACCGAATGCAATGGAGGGAACCGGTTCTTAGTATTTCTAGTTTAAAATTAAGAAACAGTTTTTTATATTCCGCTAAGAACAGCATTATAAACACTTCAGGTTAATCATGCTCTTAGTTAGTTTGTGAGGGATTTCACGCTTCATTATTTACTATCTTTTAGTTTCATAACCAAATTTGGTTCGTAATATTTTTAAACGTTGTATCTTATTTTTCCATGAATGTAATATTTGATTACAATGATTAGCATTAGCAATGAAGATATAAAATATCTTATTAATAAGGATTTATCTGTGACAACAACATTTATATGGTTCACACCGGTCAAAAAGATAACCCCACTTGTCACAAAACTTTGAGCACCCAAATCGCCCATTTATATCACAAGGCGATGAGATCTGGAAGCATACTTTAGTCGCCCAATTTACTCCATAACCTATTATATGAATAATATAATTAAACCAATGAATACATTATTCAAAAAAAAGAAGATAAAATCGTATTAGTACCTATAATTAAAAATGTCGCATAAAAATAAATTTTACCTAGAGTATTACCAGGGATAACTGCCGCAGTTATCGTATGAAAATCAACAAAAGATACGATGAAAAACACAGTAAAAACAAACATAACTACAGTTTTCATAGTGATAATCATTTTATAAATGAATTTAAAATTTTATTGTAAGATATTCACTTTAACTTTTCCTGTTTGTCGACTTTTTCTTTACTTTGTCTGATTATATATATAATGACAAACACACATTAAAAGCAAATATTTTCTTGGTCAAAGAGATATAAGAGAATATAACATTTCCTTTTATATCTAATTTAAGAAATTTTTAGTCAAAATATGATCTAAGAATTGACTATAGAGCTGCCCAAAAAGAGTATGATAATATATACTTTGGTACAAGTTAATGCCAAGACTTGACTGAATGGAATTTACATACTAGTACATCCTCTTAAATAGAATATTTGTATGATAGAAATGGATTTTACTATAATATATTTTCTTTAAATAATATTTTTATATTCAAACTAAAAACAGAGGAATACTCTTAGACAGTACCGGTCCGCAATATTTTCAGACCGGAAACAACTTGAAAAAACAAGACCTATTGATATACAAAGACATTAAATAATTTATATGTAACAAGTGAAATATACTAAAAACTGTAACTATTAAGGAAAATGGTAGTGAAAAGTATCGAACATGCTACCTTCTTTTCAACCCTATCAACATTTACCGCTAGGATACTTAAGGATTTATAAATATTTGTGGCCTGTAAATGACTAATATAAATTGGGGCCGCAAGCCTAAGCTTCCTCCGCTTATGCTCAAAGCCGCCTTTGCTCTTAGATATCAAAAAAAATAGAATAGGAAAACATTAGCGCTACAGTGTATATTTAAATTCGTTAAAATTCTATATTGACTTCCTCATCTCAAGTTCCGTTAGTGCAATCTAGATGTTGGTGAATAATAGACTATGGAATTTATGAGATATTGTGTAACCATAGATTAGAGCTTAACATGAATGTTTACATACAAATCAGGTTTCAGACATCAAATTTAACATTTGCCTAATACAAGTTTATTTGGTTCAGCTGTTTCCTTGCTGAAATGAAACTAATATACGCATGTATATATAGAATTTATACACAAACATGTTACATATGGATCTACACTATCTTGATAAGAAACGTTCTCAATGTACTCTTTCTATTTTATATTGAGTGTCACTTTAACTTTGCGCACACAAATTAAAAAATAATTAATTCTGCACATTTTTTTATATAAAAACACAATTACCTATACATCTAACCATGTTTCAACCAATAAAAAAATGAATTGCACTAAAAATTTAATAAATTTTATATCGAAAATTAAAAACAACACTTACTTTGTAACAAAATAATTTCTCTACAACGACACTTCATATGAAACGGAAGGAATACTAAAGAACACTAAACCAGATGAAATGAGAAGGTGAATCTTACATAATTAGAGAAACCCTAGAAAAATAGAAGATAACACACCTTGGTCCAGACTAAGATGTTTTTGATACATCGTTAGAAAAAATATGAGTGCATTACATAAAATAACACATTTTGACTTTCTCTTACACAATAAGACACATTGGACATGTGAGACATTTTTTGTGTGTGAATGCAAGAATCTAAGACAAAAATACTTTTGCAATCTCATCCACCTCCATCTAAGACATGTAATACATTTTCATTATTTTAATTTTTTACTACGGTACTACAAAATTGTTTCCACTATTTTGTAGATGTCGAAACATATTTCAAAAAATATTTACACATAAAAAGAAAACAAACAAATCAATAAAATAAACACACACACTTTTCTGTTAAATCCTAGCTAAACCATCATCTGAAGAAACTCTTTGTAATTAACTCTACCATCACCATCACCATCCACTTGCATAATCATCTTTTTGCAACCTTCTAGGGTTTTACCTTGCTTGAGTCCCAAGAAAGCCATCACAGCTTTCAACTCCTACACAGTGATAAACCCATCTCCGTCCTGTTCAAACACTTTAAATGCTTCTCTCATGTCCTCTTCCTCTGTGTCTCCATCGTTGTGATGCTCATCCACAATGGATCTGTACAAGGACTCGAACTCATTTATGCCAACACATCCATCGTGGTTCTTGTCGATGTTATAGATCATCTGAGTTAGGTCTTTTTCAGGTATGTAGATTCCTACATTCTCTAGTGAGTCGTTGACTTCTTGTTTTGTAATACGACCGTCTCCGTTCTTGTCGAACGTCTGAAAAACACGTTTTATCTCGGACGGGTCTATCTTTCTTGTTGGCCCGGAGGAAGGTGACGGTGAAGGAGAGGGTAACATGGACGGTGGTGAGTTCTTGTGGAGAGTTTTGTCGAACCAAGAGAGAGGGAAGAGACTTCGGAGTTTCTTTGGTACTAAAGAGAGGAGAAAAAAGTTTAATAGATTGTAGAGAAGAAATATTCTCACCATGCCTTTAGAACCAAACTCTTCCTTTCTCCAAGACCTGAAGAAAACAGTGAGAAGATCTGAGAAAGAAAGAGCTTACAAACAGAGCTTTGGTGGTAAAGAAAAACTTGGAAATTGTTGTTGTTTTATATAGGGGAAGAGATATTTATATGTTGTAATTAAATACTTTATTATAATTAAATAATATCTCTTTCAGACTATAAAAAAGACAAATATCCTAAGATAGATTTAAAAAAAATTGTCACTAAAATAACTTTCAAAAAAAATTACTAGAATAAATTTTATTAAAATGTGTATATATATATATATATATATATATTTATACTCATTAGATTAACTAATATATACTTAGAGTTTAAAGTTATAAAATGGGTTTTGGAGATAAGATTTAAAATAAAAATATATATATTAAATTTTTCACAACAAAAATAGTTATTTTGATCATTAAAAAAATATTTTTGTGACAAAACCTTAAAAAGTCTATTTGATAGATTTGCACATAAAATAATTTTTGGGATTTTTTTCCATCCTTATATGCTAATTCTCTTTTTAGGTTTGGAGTAAACAAACAGAAATGGGAACGATTCAAAGTGTAAATGAATCATTAGTGAATCATACAAAGCGACTGATAGATTAGTCTAGACATGATTCTCAAATATATTTGGAATTTTCTTTTGAAACCCTAAATACTTACTTTTGTTGTCTTTGATTCAGTTCAAACTTAAGTCACCATTCAAATCAAAGTCATATATATACAATTTGGCCCTAAAACTTATATATAAAGATTAGTTTTACAACACGTTGAATATTACTTTTTCATTTTCTATTACTTGATGATTTAGATCTGTGGGCACAAATTAAAAGACATTATAACTTTTTAACAAAAAAACATTAACTGTCTATTTAAATATTCAACCAAAAAAAAATTATCTACCCAAGATAAAGTCATATAAAATTAAAATTAATAAATTTTATATTGAAAACTGAAAACACCATCAAAATTCTATAAATTAATAATGTTAGGATTTTGATATTTTATTAATTTATTAATTTATAAAAAATCTTTCCGAAAATTATATTTTTAATGAATGTTTTATGTTATATTTTTAAAAGTACTTGATTTACAGTATGTGCATTTTTTAATCGTAATAGATAAAACGTTTGTGTATACCGTAAATATAAATAAATTTTAAGTATAAAATGACAAAATAACTTTAAAATATTTAGAAATATTTAGAAAAATGAAAGATAACCTTCACTATGAATAATAAACAGAGTATACAATATATTTTTATATTAATATAAATATTATATACACTGTTTATTAATTTATATTTACATTGGGACTAGAACTGAGATGCTTTCCGAAAGAGATTTCTCCAGGTTCATAACAACCAGTAAGCAAGAAACATCAAGTGGAACACAACGCTCTATATATATTTTTTATTTGCCAAATATGTGAATTTCATATAAAATGAGTGAAGTTGTAAGAGATTACAAAAGTTTAAAGCTAAAAAGAGGGAACCAAGGCAAAAAGAATAAAAACAAGGTTAAGTCTTAAGGTTTCAAATTGAAACTACTTCAGTGTCTACACTACTACTCGTACTGCAGCCAAACACACATGAGAGGTTGGAAAGCTCTGTGTTTCCTGTGTCCTAAGAGTGCATCACGAATGAAGCGGTGCAGTAGCTTAAAGAGAGTTTCAGGATTCATTGCAGTCTCATTGTGCAGTCTTCTGTTACGCTCTGTCCACAAACTACATATCACAGCATGAGCAGACAATTTACGGAGCAGAGGAGGGTAGGTCTGGTCTTTGATGGAGAGCCATTCTGAGGGAGCTGTCCATGTGTGGAAGTAAACAGACCTATATCCTAGGCGATGCATTACAAGATTCCAAAGTCGCTCACTGATTTCACAACTAAAAAAATGTCACAGAGGCAGCAGGCTATTGGGGTGTTTAGACCCCCAGCTGGTAAGGCGGATCCTCGTTGGGAGCCGATTCAAATAAGCAATCCACATAGTAAAAGCATGTCTAGGGACATGACCTTTAAACCAGGCCCAGACTAATATCCGAGGAGAGGTGTAGCCCAAGGATAAACCATCTCTCCGGATATTTAAATGGGCCCTAAAGCATGAGTTCATATCCGTGTAAGGTCACCAAGATAATTGTGGCTTAGATTCACGCATCAGGTGGGTCGAACCTAAAACGTGTTAGCGTCCCAGTCTCGCTTCCTTACCACTCGGTCACAATCACCCAGTCTAAACCAAATATTCGAATGAAGCTTTATTGTCTGTCCAATAGCATCCCCGAAGAAGGTGAGACCATTATGGGAGAAGAGATGATCTGAAATACCTTTAAAGTCAATCCATAGTGCGTAGGACAGCTGTAAGATCATGAACTGAACTGAACTGAACGCAACGTGGGCGGCTAGAGTTCTCTCGCTCTAAACTGAATTTCAACCACTTTCAGACTCAAACCCTATTTAAGGTTGTGACCAACATAATCTGTTATATTTTCAGGCTCGAGAAGATTTTTGATTGCCAATGATGCACATACGAAAATACTGAAATTCTTATTCACATATCACTCAGCTCAATAAAGTTCTTACCCCCATCAAATTGTGTTGCTATTGACTATAAGCAATCATCATGTCTTACATTTTTCATGTTTAAATGAAATTATATGACTAGAAGTTTAGTAATTTGTCACTTTTGATTAATTACCTAAATTAAAAGATTGATAAAAAATTTGTATTCTGATATAATTCTATTTTTCTTTTAAATCGTTTTTAAGAATTATTAGTACTTGGATTTAATCAAACTATTTAAATCTAATATTTCTATTTATTTCCATTCTTGATCATATATTGATAAAAACGCATGAAAGTTGTTGATGTTAGTTTCAAACAAATGCCAATACATTTTATTAGATTATTTTATTTTGAACACAAACTTATTTGTGACAACAACATTTAGAGGGTTCACACCGGTCAAAAAATAATCCCACTCGTAACAAATGCCACTCGTAACAAAAAAGTAATCCCACTCGTAACAAATGCCAATACATTTTATTAGATTATTTTATTTTGAACACAAACTTATTTGTGACAACAACATCTAGAGGGTTCACACCGGTCAAAAAAATAATCCCACTCGTAACAAAAATTTGCGCACCCGTATCGCCCTGCATAATTACACGGCTCTGAGATTTGGAAGCATATTACAGTCGCCGAATTTATTCCATAACCTATTTATGTGAATAGGATTATTAAACCAACAAGTATATTAATCAAAAAGGATAAATTTGTACCTATAATTAAAAATGTAGTATAAAACTAAACTGTTACCAGGAGTATTAGCAAGATTAGTAGCCGCGGTTGTAGTATGACAATTAACAAAAGATATGATGGAAAAAATAGTGAAAACAAACATAACTAAAGTTTTCATAGTGATGAGCATTTTATAAGTAAGTTTAAAACTTTGTTGTAAGATATTCACCTTAACTTTTCTTGTTTGTTGAGTTTTTCTTTACTTTGTCTGATTATATATAGTGACGCATACACATTTAAAGTAAATATTTTCTTGGTCAAAGATATATAAGAGAATATAATATTTTTACTTGATTTTTAATATAAGAGATTTTTAGTCAAATTATAATCTAAGAATTTACTATAAAGACACTCAAAAAGAGTATGATAATTAATATATATATATATATATATATATATATATATATATTTACATTCTAATTATTGTCAAGGCTTGGACTGAATGGAATTTACATATTGTCAAGACTTGGAGTGAAGTGAAATTAATATACTCCTGTAGAATTTTGTACACAAATATGTTACATATGGATCTATAGTATCTTGATAGGAAACGTTTTACGATATACTAAAGAACACTAAAGCAGATGAAATGAGAAAGTGAGTCGATGTTATGGATTATCTGAGTTAGGTCTTTTTCAGGTATGTAGATTCCAAGATTCTCTAGTTAGTCGTTGAGCTCTTGTTTAGAGATTCTACCGTCTCCGTTCTTGTCGAACGTCTGAAAGACCCGTTTTAGCTCGGACGGGTCTATCTTTCTTGTTGGCGCGGAGGACGGTGACGGTGAAGGAGAGGGCAACATGGACGGTAACGGTGGTGAGTTCTTGTTGAGAGTTTTGTCGAACCAAGAGAAGGAGAAGAGACTTCAAAGCTTCTTTGGTACTAAAGAGAGAAGAAAAGAGTTTAATAGATTGTAGAGAAGAAATATTCTCACCATAACTTTAGAATTAAACTCTTCCTTTCTCAAGATCTGATGAAAACAAAGAGCTTCGAAGGTGGGTAGAGAAAACTTGGAAACTGTTACTCTTTAGCTTTCAATTTTAACTTTCTTTTTGGTAAACCGAAATGGGACGATTTGTGAATCAAACAAAGCGACTGATAGTTAACAAAATTTCTCAAACATAATAATAGTACTATACTGATCATCAATACAAAGCTTCTTAGTTTTATGTTCAAAATTGAACCAAGCAAATATAAATTCGGATTCTAATTTCACACATTTTTTTTTTGAAAGAATGTTAAATTGTAGTCAAATCAGAAAAACAGTTTTACAATAGATGTAACATTGTTCGCACATTAATTCTCAAACCCAAGAAAACAAACATAACAAAATTTAACCAGGTCGAATAATGGAACAAACGAATTAACAGATTTTATAAAAAATATTATAAGAATTTAATTTTCTCAAGTGATTTGAGGAGAGTGTGTTAGGAAATGGCTCAAGTGATTTGATCTCAGCGTTTGAAATAGGAAATGGCTCAAGTGATTTGATCTCAACGTCAGCTTTTAGAGTTCTTAAGCAGTGTTTGTGTTTTGTAGACAAGGTTAACATAGATAAGTACGAAAGTGTTGCAATGATCTTGGTTTTGAGGAAGTTTTTTAGGACAAGTGTCAATGGACATCCAAAAGGGTGGCTTGGGAGGTTGATTCATTATGGTTATAGAATCTCCTTTTGTTAATATTACTCTCATTGAAGGCTCTTATGGTCTCCTCATCACTTCATAATTTACTCTATTTTCTTCAAAAATAGAGTGAGAAATTGAATCATGAACAAAAAATAATATATAATTTTATTTATTTAAAATTTTTATTTTTTACTCATTACTCTATTTTCCACTCTATTTTAAAGTAAATTATGGAGTGTGAATGGAGATGTGCTTAGACCGAAGGCAAGATACATGGTCTAGCTAATAGTCTCATACCACTAAACTCTGGTTATGTTATATTTTCAGGTTCGAGAAGGTTTCTGATTGCCAATGATGCACAGACAAAGATACTGAATTTCTTATTCACATATCAGTCAGCTCATAAAGATCTTACCCCATCAAGTTGTGTTGCTATTGACTATAAGCAATCTTCATGTTAATTTCTTGTTGTCTTACATTTTCATGTTTATGCGAAATTGTATGACTAGAAGTCATCTAATTTGTGGCTTTAAATTGAATACATAAATTAATTAAAATTTTAATAAAACTGGTATTCTGATATAATTTTATTTTTCTCTTAATTTTTTTTAAAAAATTATTATTATTTGGATTTAATCAAACTATTCAATCTAATAATTTTTATTTATTTCAATTGTTCATCATATATTGATAAAACAAATGAAAGCTACTGATGTTATTTCCAAACAAATGCCAATACATTTTATGAGTTTATTTTATGTTGAGCGCAAACTATCTGTGACAACAACATTTGTATGGTTCACACCGGTCAAAAACATAATCCCACTCGTCACAAAACTTTGCGCACCCGTCTCGCCCACCATAGTGACACGGCGATGAGATTTGGAAGCATACCACAATCGTCCAATTTATTCCATAACCTATTTATATGAATAAAATTATTAAACCAGTAAGTATATTAATCAAAAAGGATAAAATTGTACCTATAACTAAAATGTAGTATAAAAAAAATTGTTACCATGAGTATTAGCAGGGGTAGTAGCCGCAGTTGTAGTATGACAATCAACAAAAGATATGACGAAAAAAATAGTGAAAACAAACATAACTAAAGTTTTCATAGTGATTACCATTTTATATGTAAGTTTAAAACTTTCTTGTAAGATATTCACTTTAACTTTGTTGTTTGGTGAGTTTTTCTTTACTTTGTCTGATTATATATATAGTGACACCTACACATTAAAGGAAAATATTTTCTTGGTCAAAGATATATAAGAGAATATATTATAAGAGAATCTTAGTCAAATTATAATCCAAAAATTGACTATAGAGATGCACGAAGTATGATAATTGATATGTATATACATACTAATTAATGTCAAGACTTGGACTGAATGGAATTTACATATTAATACATGCTATTAAGGCTTTGATTGGTAGAACAATAAATGGTTCATCATAAATTACCATAAAATTAATACTCCCCCCGTTTCAGAATGATATATGTTTTAGGCTTTTCACACATATTAAGAAAACACGTAAATTTTAGATTATAAATGCATTATTTTTTGTAATTAATTATTTCCCGTAACTTTTAACCAATCAAAATTCAATAAACCAAATTAATGTTTTTGGGATCTACAATTCATCATTATTACTTATATTGAAAATATAAAATATAGATCTTTTAGAAACAAACATTTTTTCTAAAATATGGATCATTATGAAACAGAGGGAGTATATAATATGTAATTTATTGATTTCTAAATAATATAGGTATATTTATATTTATAATATATAAGTATATATTAAATTATATTTTTTATTAAAGTAATGAATTGTATTTAATTTTATAAATTAAACTATATTTTAAACGTGAAATATTCTTCTTTTGCAAAAATTAAAATATTTTAATTTCCAATTTATTTTTAAAGCATAAATTTTATTTTTGGATATAAACATAAGTTTTAATATTATTAAATTAAATATATTAAATGTATAATTATTTTTTAATTTTTATGTATTGTATATGCAAATGCTCTACCAAAAGTTTCATATGAGAACATTTATCAAAGAACTTTTAAAGAACATTAACATCTTGTTGATACTTTCCTAACTGATTTTCTAAAAACTGATGATTGAATAATAAGCACATACTCCAATGTTTATGTTAATGCTTTGCTAATAATGCCTAAGTATAAGATTTGCATGATATGAATAGAATTTACTAAACTGTATATTAAAATCGCATTTCTATAATTAGAGAAAATTACATTTATTACTATCAGATAAACTGATTGGATCCAAGTTCAAACTCATACTTGTGATTTTATTTCAAATTTCAAATGAGACTCACATCACAAGGAGTATCTTAGCAAATTCCTAGGCCTCACTTCCCATTTGACCACAACTATATGGGCGAAAAGACGTGCAATAATATACTCTATCCGTTCCAGAAAGAAGCATCTTTTAGAAAAAAAAATAGTTTCAAATAGATACATTTTTGTACAGTTTCAGTGCATTAATTAATGTAAATTGTTAACTTCAAAGTATTTATAACAACTTTATTGGTTGAAAATTATGGGAAATGATTAATAACAGAAAATAATGCATTGATAACTAAAATTTTACATGTTTTCTTAATAAGTGTGAAAATTCCAAAATACATTTATTGAAATAGAGGGAATATTAATCTTTAAATCTGTTAAAAATTTCTATACCGACTTTCCCAATCTCAAATTGCATTAGTGTAATCTGGATTTTGTTGAACCATGGCTTAGAGGTTAACATTAGTGTTTACATACAAATCAGGTTTCGGTACATCAAATTTAACATTTGCCTAATACAATTTTAGTTGGTTCAGCTGTTTCCTTGATGAAATGAACCTAATATACGCATGTATATATAGAATTTATACACAAACATGTTACATATAGATCTATACTATCTTGATAGGAAACGTTTACAATATACTAAAGAACACTAAACCAGATGAAATGAGAAGGTGAATCTTACATAACCCCAGTGAAACCCTAGAAAGAAAAAAAGATAGTCCAGATTACAATGTTTTTGACACATCATCAGAAAAAATATTTACACATACAAAGAAAACAAACAAATCAATAAAATAAACACACACACTTTTCTGTTAAATCCTAAACAAAGATCAACTACTAGTGCTAAACCCACCACCTTTCATCATCTGAAGAAACTCTTTGTAATTAACTCTACCATCACCATCAGCATCCACTTGCATAATCATCTTCTTGCAACCTTCTACGGATTTACCTTGCTTGAGTCCCAAGGAACCCATCACAGATTTCAACTCTTCTACGGTGATAAACCCATCACCATCTTTGTCAAACACGTTAAACGCTTCTTTCATGTCCTCTTCCACTGTGTCTCCATCGTTGTGATGCTCATCCACAATGGATCTGTACAAGGACTCGAACTCAACTATGTCAACACATCCATCGTGGTTCGTGTCGATGTTATGGATCATCTGAGTTAGGTCTTTGTCAGGTATGTAGATTCCTAGATTCTCTAGTGAGTCGTTGAGCTCTTGTTTAGTGATTCTACCGTCTCCGTTCTTGTCGAACATCTGAAAGACCCGTTTTAGCTCGGACGGGTCTATCTTTCTTGTTGGCCCGGAGGAAGGTGACGGTGAAGGAGAGGGTAACATAGACGGTGACGGTGGGGAGTTCTTGTGGAGAGTTTTGTCGAACCAAGAGAGAGGGAAGAGACTTCGGAGTTTCTTTGGTACTAAAGAGAGAAGAAAAGAGTTTAATAGATTGTAGAGAAGAAATATTCTCACCATAACTTTAGAACCAAACTCTTTCTTTCTCCAAGATCTGAGAAACAAAGAGCTTTGGAGATAAAGAAAAACTTGGAAACTGTTGTTTTATAGAGGGGAGAGAGAAAGAGTGTTACATAAGTATATTATAATTAAATTAATGCATCTTTCAGACAAACTAAATATATATATTTGTGGGAATTTATTTTTCTTATATATGACCGTTGAAGGAGCTATTTTTTATCACCACAGACGTTACTCTTTATCTTTCCATTTTACCTTTTTAAATTGTTGAAACGCTAAAGACTTGCATTGTCTTTAATTCAATTCAAACTTATGTCACCCCGTTTAGTCTAAGGTTACATAGTATACAATTATACCCCAAAATCATATCTAAATATTAAATAACATTGTACAATACTTTTGAACATTTCTATTACTTTGGACAGCTATACAGTTTTTTCGTAAACTTCATAGCTATAAAGTTATTGCAAAGAAATACAAAGATCTGAAAAATTATGATAGAGAATTTCTTATCCTCTTATCTATAGTCCCATATTCTTATCTTTTCTAAATTAATGTTCATATAATATATTTTATTTAAATTTCTGATATATATACCCATAACTAAAGTCAGATGGATCAATGAAATGCTAAAAGTATAAAGCCGCGATTTACAGAATATTTTACAATATAAACCTTCAAATTTGATAAATGGTGATTGATCGTATATTTTATTATAGTTATATGATTTAAAATATCATTTTCTATTAAAATCCCTTTGAATTTTATATTTGAAGTTGCAATTAGATCTCTTAATTGAAAAGAATTGATTTAATATATTTCTTATATTCCTATAGAGTCAATATTAGAATTAGATTAAAAACAGATTTTGGATCAATCTATATTGACATGATAAAGGAATGTTTAGTGTTTTTATGAAAACATATTGATTTAGTAAAATAAAGAGGCCACCCGTTCTGTAGTATAAAGAAGTAAAGAAGTTGCAGAAAACGCGTGAAGAAGGTAGGGGTGTAGTTAAACATATACATCGCTTTATTCTTGTTAAATTAAGAAGCAAGTAATGTCAAAAACGCGTTGTTATAATTGTTGATGCTTGGTTCCTGTCCCCAATTGATTGGTTATTCTAACTTATTATATGTAATAATTTGTGGTGGTCTTCATACTATCGTGTACTTTACATCATCTTTTTGATCTTGTTAGTAAAAGACCAGCCTTGGAGACAACAACATAACAAGCCAAACGGTTTTATTTAGGTTATCTTTATAACTCTCTCTAATGATGCGAATTATCAAAACAAACCAAGGTTGTAGTCGCTACATCACTTGATTTTGTTTCCTTCACTTAAATGAAGAACTAACCCAAAAATAATCAAAAAGAGTAATACAATTACATTCTAGTATAAGAAATGTGAAAAGACAAACAGAAAATATTAGAAAAACACAGGGAATTTTGTTTTGGTCATCGATACTATACTGGTTACGTTCACATACGATAAAGGACTAATTTTACTACTGGAAACAAATTAGCAGAATTTCAAAATAATATTATGATAATAAAAAGCAAATATATATATATATAACCCTAATGTTAACCCCTAGACAGTCTTGGAGCCTTGTACCATAATAGTAGATCTAATTTAAGAATAGTTCTTATCGTTGACATCTCTCAAGAACCAGCAAAACAAAGTGTGTTTGTGAACTTTTTAATGATAAAAATGTAACGGGTCTCATAATCAAAAGAAGACGTTGGGGCCAAAAAAACGCGCCAAGAGTGACGCCAGTTAGACTATGATCGTTGGATCTCCTCATATCTCGAAGGTTGTCGCCACTCCACTGGTTGGGCTTCTTCCATGTGGACACACTTGCTCAACAACCAATTATCAGTGTTTTAGTCATACTGAAAATATTAAATTATCGTTTGGATTCAAATAACATTTTAGTAAAAAAAAAAGGAGCTAGTAGACTTGTGTAAGAAATAAAGTCGAAGAGTGCGTTGGAAAGTAAATCAAGAAGAACTATTCATGGCTGTTGGGAAGCTAATTTCAAACTAGAACCCTAAAAACTAGCCTGGCCAATACGGCAATTACTAACTAGAATCAGTGAAGACTATTATGCAAGTGACCAACATCACTATAGATTTCTGTAAAAAAACAAACAACATGAAAGACTCTGTATACTACTACAATGATCGGCATCAAACAAGAAAATAAAAATAAGAGTTCGCATTTGAAACAACAAGAAGAAGGATAATAATAAGAATTAGCAGAATCTTTAAAAATAAAAGAATTAGCAGAACATGAACTTATACTGATCAGTTTTGTTATTATAGTGTGTGATAGAATTTTTAATCATAATATATAACTATAGATTATCACGGAATGTAGTGTAAACGGGGCGGGATCCAAGGACACTTGACTTGGGAGAAGTGTTATGGACTTAATTCATGGTTGTCTTCCAGCTCATCCAAACCAGCACCACTCATAGTTCATACTTATAGTTGTCATTATCTACAACAATAGTATATATTAAAGGTATTTTCATACTATAATATTTCATATTTTAAAAATAAGAAATCCTAAAGTTTTTCCCATTTTCGGTAGTGGCCACTCCATTCTTGTTCCATTCTGGTAATCATCCCACATAATTCATAACTCTAGAAACAATTTTTTTTATAACATAGATCTTTTAGAAATTGATGAAGTCCCTTGAAATAATAATTGTATTGGAGTAAGTAAACAATAAGTATTAGTTAATCAATTATTGACCTATTACACATTGGGGTTGCAAGTCAATACATTCTGGAAGAGAGAAAGAATATCCACGCTCTTATTATTGACTGACTCCACGTCTTCACCCCACTGATTTACCATCACTTTGTTTTTGGTTATGTTTTTTTCTTTTCCTTATACTATTTGCTAGTTGTAAAAATTAATTTACATTTGATATGAATTTCCAAGCTCAAAGATCCATTCGTTGAAGGATAATACTACTAACAACTTGATAAAACGACTTTCACGTAAAACATTGTCAAGAAATTACACAAAAAAAAAGAAGAAGAAGAAGATAAAAGACTTACAGTTAAGTTTACAAAAAGTGCCCACACGCAGGATCGAACTACGGACCTTCAGTTTACAAGACTGACGCTCTACCACTGAGCTATACGGGCTTCTGATTTCTACTTACAGACATCTAGAATAATCTAATTAAGAAAGATGTCAACAATGTGCCCATAACCCCATAACTCAGACAACTAAGCTAACCAAAAATATTTTATAAAAAGAACATTTGTATCAATGTTCACTTCTATATACAAATGAATTGAATCGAGTTAGTTCACAACTAGAAGAGTCAAGTAAAATTACTGGGCAACTTTGATCTAATATTGCTCCACAGTAAAGAAAAAGTTAAATGAAGGAACATGATATATTGCAAACATTACATTCTCCAATATGAAAAGTGTTCTTGTATTTGCTGAATTATTTTCAACTGATGCAGCAGCTGCAGAGTATCTGGTCATGAGTTCTTCTACACTTACTTGAGGAAGTACTTCCACACATCTCTGTCTGTAGTTTCCTTAATCAAATGAGCTCCTAAGATTGTTTCCTCCTCATCCACCAAGTTGTTCCTCAGATGTCTCGCTCCACTGTTGAATCCCACATACTGCTTCTTTGCCGCCAAATACACCACACCATAAGGTGGTCTCAACCACTGTTTCCACACACACGAAAACAGCAAAAGCATCACTATAACAAGGAGACAACCACCTATTCAAGAACTAGAGAGAGAATGTTCAGAAACAATCACTATAACAAGGATACAACCACCTATTCAAGAACAAGAGAGAGAGAGAGAATGGTCAGAAACCATCACTATAACAAGGAGACAACCACATGTTCAAGAACTAGAGAGAGAGTGAGAGAATGGTCAGAAACCATCACTAACACCTATTCAAGAACTAGCGAGAGAGTGAGAGAATGATCAGCAATTTGATTGTGGCACAAACATTCTTGTCAACCGTGGAAGCTGCTGGTACATGAGTGACTTTCTTGATTTTGGTGGGAATAGCGGTTCTAGCCGTTATCTTTTGTGATTGTGTTAGTCCCTGAGACTCGGGGTCTAAGGTTCTCTGAAGTTGAACATATTGGAAAGATATGGCTTGGGGAAATGACAATGGCTGGAGCAGTAGCGGCGATATCAACAACATGTAAGGGTTACTTGAGAAGGGAACTCGGTCTTAAGGATCCTGAGTGGTTTATGCTCATACTTTGTTTGTAGGTATTACAAAGTAAACCAAGATTGGATCCGGTTTACCTCAATGATATGTAATCGGATGCTTGAATGAATAGTACAACGTGTTAGGAACTGTGTTTGTTAGAGGGTCCACGTTAGATTCCAGTCTTTTCAATGTCTTAAATTCTAGAGATTTCTTTTGTCTACAAATCTATATATGATGCATGTGTCTATGATCTAAACGGTGTGCATGGAAAGGTCTCAAGTATAGAAAACTTGACAAGAGCATTGAATAGATGAGTGTTATAAGACTTGTCATTGGAACCGTGTTCCATTTATCTTGTTTTCTGGTAGATTATAACAGATATACTAGATTTTGACCCGCGCTTTTAAAGCGCGGGATTATTTTTGAAACAAACTAAATTTATATAAATAAATTTGTATTTTTGATTATATATTTATATTTAAATGTTACACATGAAGCGTTATATTTAGTGTTCTGAAACACAATCCGAACCGACCCGTGGTTAAACCGATGACTCTATATATAATCCCGCTTGTTTTTTCATAAACTCGTTATTTAAATTTTTTATAAAACTCGCTAAAACCAATGGATAACTCACTATGTAATACAATTTGACTTAAATTTTCATATTTAAAGTTTATAATTGATGAATGTTTAGATGAATGGTATATATATTATGAATGTGATGCTCTAATTTTACAAAAGTTAGACATACATATTTTTAGTCAAACTAATTTATCATTTTGTTGTATGTGTAATGCATCAATATTTAAGAGGATGCATACTAAAATAGAAATAGTTTTGAGCATCAAAGATTCGTATATGGTTATTACAATTTAGTGATTTGAGTTTGAAATAAATATAATTGATTATTTATTTATTTATTTATTTATTTTACTTTTATTGTTCACATGTTAGTAGAATTTTTTTTGATGTTTTGTTTTTGGTTTATTTAAATTTTTAATTTAATTTAATTATTCATATTAAACATTTTAATATTCATTAATTTCCCTTTGTTATATATTTTCATTATATATCTAATAATAATGTTTATTATTACCTTTTGACCCACACATTACAGCGCGAGATTGATTTTTATTTGAAAGCTTATTTACTGAAAATTAAAATTCTTATATATATATATATATATATATATATATATATATATGTATGTATCTTTTTTATAAAAGCATTTATTTCTAAAGTATATATGGTAAAATTAAAATGTACATGAATATAATTTTATGAAATTAAGATAATTTACTTATATAACCTACCGCTTATCAATGTTATTTATATTTTAAAACTTTAAATTATAGTATAATTTTTTTATTTTTTATATTGGTAAAAAAATAATTTATTTTATATTTATTTGTAAAAATTACTATAAAAATTAAATATAGTCATTTTACTCATCTCATACTTGATAAATATATTAAATTATTTTAATATTTGAATTTAAATATGTATATTATTTGTGAAATTATTTATTAGTATAAGTATCATATTTCAATATTTTTAATAAGTTGAAATATATTATAAAATTGATGAATATATTTGATTCTATTATTTTACAATTTATAAAATAGTTAATAAATGGATTAAGTTACTTAATATTTATTACTTAGTGTAGTAATTTAATTATGATTAAATAATGTGTATATAAATATTATAAATGTTTTTTTCTTACTATATAAATAAAAAATAAATTAGTATTTCGTTTTTAATTATAGTTATATGAATTTATTATTTAAAATTAAATATTAACAATAAATGTATATTTACATTTTAAATAAAAGATATTAAAATATATTATTAAAATCTAATCTTAGAGAAAGATACTTGAGCATATCTTTTTGGATATCTTATTTTGAAAATACTAAACAATTAGTTAGATATAATATATATTTAATATTAACTAAGTTAGTTGTAGGAGAATAAATAGGAAATTAAATAAATGTAATGGTCCAACATAGACTACTTGTAAGTAGATAAATATTGCTTCTGTTTTAATAGTATTGATCTGGTCCAAAGACACATGTCAGTGATTTTATTTATAGTAAAGTGAAGTTATCACGAATAATAAAAGATGGGTTAGTATCGTAGGACTTTTAATATTAATTAGTTTTTCACCCGCGCGCCCGCGCGGGTGTTATTTTTATGAATGTCAAATATTTTAAATAATTTGTTTGCTATAATTGTATATATGAAACTTAATATTCGATATTCATTATTCGATTTGGGATCTCATCCGCTTAAAAAATGGATAATCAGGGATCCTAATAGTGATTTACGGATTCGACTGATCCAAATACGAATTCGGATAGTAAAATTTAGGTCTGTATATCCAGATGGATATTAAATATTTAAAATTTAATTATAGTTATCTATGTATATTATATATACTTTTATATAAAATAACTAAAAATTTAATTTTAAATTTGAATGCGTTTAAAGTTTTTTAAAATAATAATTTTAAATAGACTAATAGATAATTAATAGTTAGTTTTAATTAAATCCGTGTGTATTCGGATTTTAGTCTGAATATCCTAACCCCGAATATCCAAGATCTGGATAACAATTTTACGAATCTGACCAATGCATATCCGAATCCGTATATCCTAATATACCTCAGAAATTCGATCCGTCCTAGACATAACTGTGTCTATGTATTATATGGTGTTTAAAAAATTTAAATTTATAAATTACATAAATTATTCTTATTAGATATATATCATACAAATGAATAATACATTGTATTTGTTTGTATATATAACCACTTATAATAAATATTAGTATATATTTTAGTTACTAAATTGTTATGGAAAGTTACACGATTTTGTTATTGTAAATGAATAAGTTCAAATTATATCAAAAATTATTGACATTATTTTTTTTTATAGTTCAAATATAGTTGGTTACCTTATATGAATATGAATAAAAAATAAAATTAATTTAATTCTATATATATATATGTATAAATACATATACATTTTTTTATTAAATCTCCAATTTTAATGAGAAATGTTGTTAATGGGCTTAGCCCAATTTTTTTTTTCTTGTTAATAATCAATGTTTAGATGTTTGGATGCAAGGATAGTATCAAAGGCATTCCTTGTAAATTTTAAGTAAAAGTAAGGGTTATTTTAAATTTGTACTTCACTTTTAATAGGATAGATGTCTTTGTCTTTTAGTCACAATATTAACTGCTTTGAAGAAAACAAAGGGAGATGAAACAGATACATTTATTGTATTTGGACATGGCAATACAATTAGGGACATCAAAGGGCCATCAAGATGCACACATATATATATCAAAGTCATGCTAATTTATCAATGAAGCCAATTTGCTCATTAAAAGCTGGACCAGGATCATTTTCTTTCATATCTGTTTCATATTAAGTATTGTTGTAGAGAAATTTTCTTGTTACAAATTAAGTATTGTTTTTGACTTTTGATGTAAAATTTATTAATTTTTAATGTAATTTATTTTTCTATTGGTTAAAATATGATTAGGTGTATTAGTAATAGTGTTTTTATATAAAAAATATGCAAAATTAATTATTTTTTTAAACCGTGTGTAAAAAACTAAAATGACATTTAAAATGAAATTGAGGAAATATTTTATTTCTCTATTAGAAATTTCGAGTAGCAATCTTGTTTTGGCTTCTACAGTTTCTTTCTTCTTCACAGCAAGGATTTTTTTTTTTAAATATCATGTAGAGATTGGTTAACTATATGAAACCCCTCCGTTGATTGGCGTTATTTCACTAACATTTGTCTATTATTAGGCTAAAGAAGATTAAAGAATTACATCTTTTTATTTTCTTGCCATTAGCTACAAAATAAGATTAAATTAACCAAAATGTTCTTGTGGAATCTAAAGTTACTTGTCGTATATAAAAAAATATTTTTCTAATCGTAGGGAAATGTAAAACTGATCTGGCGCATTTCGAGGGCAACGGCTTATTGGCGGGCCGAAGATGAATTGTTTTATGATTAGATTTGCAATAATTAAATAGCTTAGTCTTTCACCTACACTGGTATCAATTAACTAAGGGAAATTGCATCTAATATCTATCAAACAAATTATAATTAGGTATCCAACTAAAAAAAAAAATTGACTACGATATTCAACATATTATATAAAATATATGCTAAAATACCCTTCGTAAATAACCGGTTAACTTTTTTTTCTTTTTCCTCCTCATAGACGAACTTATTCCATTTCAATATTATGCCTTGAAGAGAACTCGAACCTCCACGCTTTTTAGCACGAGACTTTGAGTCTCGCGTGTCTACCATTTCACCACCAAGGCATCTTGAAAGTGAATCGTATTCTATAAATATGATATCTATCTAGTACGGTGTATTGAATATATGACAAAGGTGGAGTGTTGAAGTATTTCTATTGATCGGTCATGTCTATAGGTCCGAGTCGGACATCTAATTGACAAATACATATATTTGTGGAGAAAATTACTAGAATGATACACAAAAGCTTGTATATGACCAGAATAGTATACATTTTCTAAAAATTACTAGAATGTTTTTAGACTCCTAGTAAATTACAATGAACACCCTTGTTTAATTTTGCTACTATTGATACAAATTTTAATTATTAAATCCACATCAGAATTTTGACAATCCACGTCACTAACTAATTTGTGTCATTAACAGTTACACTGGAAAATCAACAGTCTCATATCTCCGGTTAATAAAAAAAACGTCTTAATGTCACACTAGACCCATATCACGTAATTATCTTCGTCACAACTAATACTCTCGTTTCAAACAGTGTTTCCGAAAATCATCTTCGTCGACCTCGTTAAACCCTAACTGTCTCCGATTCCGAAAATCATCTTCGTCGACCTCGTTAAACCCTAACTGTCTCCGATATCATCTTCGTCGACATCCTCTTCTCCGCAAAAGTTTCGAAGTAATCGTATCTACGACATCATCTTCTCATCTTCTCTGGTATGTTGTGCCTGAGTTTCGACGTAATCGTATGTTGTGCCTGAGTTTGATTTACGACGTGTCTGAGTTATAGATTATGTTGTTACTGAGTTATTGTATAGTGTGGCTGAGTTGAGTTTGATTTATGAAGTGGCTGAGTTATTGATTATGATCCGACTGAGTTATTGATTATGTTTTGGCTGAGTTATTGATTATTGTGGCTGAGTTATATATTATGTTGTGGCTGGGTTATTTATTATTTATGATTTGGCTGAGTTATTGATTATGTTTTGACTGAGGTATTGATTATGTTTCGGCTGAGTTTTGTTTCTATTACGAATGCCTTATATGGTGGCTGTGTTATTTATTATGTTGTGGCTGAGTTTTATTTCTATTGCGGCTGATTTATCTATATATGTGTTTTAGGATCAGATGGCTATTTCTGAAGATCAAGCACAGGATTATCCTCCCCGACTTTACGCTGAAGGGGCTTCTAATCTAGAAAATAAAGAGATTAATCACAATTTGCAGATGGGAGATTTCCCTAACGTCAGAGAAGCAATAGGACGGGATGTGTGGGAGCACATGAGGCAGGGTCCTCTTGGAATTATTGTGAAGCTAGCTGAACGCAAAAGCGTGTGGTCTGGTAGGACTGTCCACTATCTACTATGTCGACAGCTTCGAGTATACATGAAGGAGATTTGGAGTGTAGTTGGTGATGAACCTATCAGGTTTAGCTTACTCGAATTTGGTGAGATCACTGGGTTAAACACAGAGCCAGTGCCAACAGAAAGTTTCGAACATGACCAATACAAAGCGTTTTGGGAGGAGTTGAATCTGCCGCTTGGGGTGGGACCCAAGTTAGATGAACTGAGGGCAGCATTAGAGGTATGTCCGGCCTGGAGTTTTGAAAAACGTAAATGGTTAGGGCTGTTACTTCTTCAAGCCATGGGACTTTATGCTTTGCATCATAATTCTAGGATACCGTTTGAAAGTGCAAAACGAGTATTCGACGATGAAGCCATGATGACGTATCCATGGGGGCGGACTGCATATGAAGTTCTTGTTGACTCTATTAAGATGTTGAATCCACAAGGAAGGACATACACCATAAGCGGTCTGAAGGACGTGTTGTTGGTTTGGGCGTATGAATCTGTCATTTGTTTTGGAGAGCGTTTTGGGAGAGTCGTCAATGAGCAAGAAGTTCCACTTTTTCGATGGGGTGGAAAGCGTACACGTTCAAGTTTTGATACTGTCATTACTGAGGAGATTAGAAAACATGGCGAGGTAAAGTGTCAACTGATTTATTATTTATTTGTTGGCTCGGTTATAAGTACTTATGTACTTAAGTGACTGGGTTTTTGGTATTAGTTATTTGATGGCTGAGTTAGCATGTATAAAGTATTTGAGTTATTAGTTATTTTATGGCTGAGTTATTAGTTATTAGTTATTTTGGGGCTGAGTTATTAGTTGTTTTACGGCTGAGTTATTAGTTATTAGTTATTTTATGGCTGAGTTATTAGTTGTTTTACGGCTGAGTTATTAGTTATTTTATGGCTGAGTTATTAGTTATTAGTTATTTTATGGCTGAGTTATTAGTTGTTTTATGGCTGAGTTATTAGTTATTTTATGGCTGGGTTTCTTGATTTTGTAGGTGCGCGTGAGAAAAATGGTTATGAAGGACTCCGTAGAAGAGATGTTTCCTCAGTGGCCGGATGAAGCAGCTGACCCGCAACTCGTTAACTTGATAACAGATATATATGCAGGTCGGTTTGTTAGAGGTTTTTGGGGAACACAGATGAAACGTAAACAAACAAACACAAAGGTTTTTGGTGTTTCGTCAAACGCTGAGCCACCCATTAAAAAGTAGAAGAAAGTGAGCAGCTTCCAAGAGGATGAAGCTGCTGTGGAGGGAAAGGGTGCTTACGAGAAGGAAGGTAAGGCTGATATTGGAGAAAATCCGATAATGCTGAAAATAATGTATAGTCTGGATAGAATTGTCTCAAAAATAGACAGCCACGAGAATTTGGGAGACACTGTTAATTTCGTTGGTGTTTCTCCTGCAAAGAACCCAGCCTTAGGACGCGGGCAGAAAATAAGGTTTAAACAAAAAGGAAATGAGGTTAAAGAGAAGGACAAAGAAGAGGCTGTAAGTAGGGAAGAAGAGGCTGCGTTAAAGAAGAAGGAGGCGGCTGAAAAAAGGAGAAAAAAAATGGCTGAGACAAAGCAACGGAAGGCTGACGAAAAGAAGGCGGCTGAGTTGAAGAAGAAAGAAATGGCTGAGTTACAGAAACCGGTCGCAAAAAGGACGCGTCGCGGTTTAATAACAATAGTTGTACCTCAGCCGAAGCAGATTCAAGCCGACAGTGAGCTTGCGGATATTAATGACGAATTTCTCGCAACACAAGACGAAGTGCTTCCGGAGTCTGATCAGGATGAAGAGGATAGGATCAGATCCGAAAGAATAAAACAATATCGAGAGAAAAATGTTCGACTCATTCAATCCGTAATCATCGAGTACTGACTTTGCGAATTCGTCGTGTGTTGTTTTCTCATCTGCATGCAGAACAATACATCCTCTAGTGTCGGGTGTGAATACATATCTGTTTTTCTTAATCCACTTACCTGAAACAATAATTACTAGATCCATAAGATTTTAGAGAAAGAGAAGAAGGTGAAGAACATATAGTGGCGTCTGTAACATAAACCTTAATTTCGTTGTTGTAGTTAGTAATGATATGGAAAACAAAAGCTGACATGGATGATGACATGGAAAATCAGTAATTCAGCCACCAAACAAACATTTAAGTCAGCCACAATAAGTCAGCCACTTAATACACCGTAAGTCAGTCAGTCAAAACGTGAATATTATTTTAGTAATTAACTTTTTGTTAACAATCAGCCATAACAAAGATGAAACGCAAGAAGTCAGCTCTATCGTTAAATAAACCAGCCGGCAAATGAATGCTATTCTAGTAATTAATCTTTCGCTAAAAAGTTAGCCGTAAATCAGCTGAGTTTACTGTTACTCCACTTTACTACGGCTGATTAAATATAACTCAGCTGTAAAAACATCTCATAACTCGGCCGGTCGACGATCAATTAACCAGCCGCGATGGTTAACTCAGCCGTATGGTAACTAGAACTCAGTCGGATTTTCCAGGAACCAGCCTAAGGATGTATAAGTCAGTCGTAATATCTAAACGTAACTCAGCCGTTATCACATAAACCAGCCAGATTTTTTTAAGTCAGCCGTAACCATCGACTGAGTTATGTACGTAACTCAGCTTATTTCTCATAAGTCAGCTAGATTAGTTAAGTCTGCCGCAACGCACCTATATCTCGGCCGTAACGAAGTTCATATCGTATTGCGGCTGAGTTTTATGCCGCATTCTTACGTGGACCCGATTTTTTGCCTACGTGGCACAAAAAAGTAATGGCATTCTTGTAAATATGTTTTTTCTCACAACATAAAAAAAGGGCACGCTGGGTATTAAAAAAAAAATAGTAATAAAAAAAAGTTTTGTATGGTTGTGATAATAATTAATAAAATTCATACTAGTTGAGTTAACTTCCCTATATTTGTGTCTCTTCTTTTGCTTCTATTTTAGCAACTAATATTTTTATGTTATCTTCTCCTCCAATGGTATTTGTTATCGGTAACTGTCCTAGAGAAATCAAAAGCAATTGTCTTCATCCCCTTGTTTTCATACACTGTTTTTGTATGGAGCTTGTGCCATCGCAGATCCCAGAGTATTATGCAAAAATAGTGGTGAAAGTGTCGATGGTGGACCAGTCAATATTTGTCTTTGTATCAAGAAAAAGAAGAATATGTAGAAGATGACTTACCATCTATACTATATTTAGTGAGAATAAATTATAGTATAATATAGTTTAATATTACAAAATATAGTATATTATTTTCAGCCTTGTATTTTATTTAAAATATTGTAAGTAAATAGTATATTTTATTTTGAAGTTTAGGGTTTAGTGAATATGATTTAAAGTTTAATATATAGGGAGAAAGTGGGAATATGATCTACAGTTATATTATATAATATAGGATTTCTATATTATAACTTTATGTATACAAAATAGAATGGACAATGTACTATTCTATACTATATGTATCGGGTCTATACTATGTATTGTACATGAAAATAAAGTCATCATTTATTTTGTAGCATCGTTTTTCTACGATTGACATCATTATTCCTTTCTGTTATTTTAAAAAATGGAGTTTATATATGTAGTAATTAATTGAATGATGTTTGTTATATGCATAATTTGACTCTCCATTGTGTTATAAGAATAAAAAAATGATGTTACAAGTATAGACATTTCATAATTTCTCCAATATGTACTATACTATTTAATTTGTTCCATTCTATTTGGGTTTATGGTTGATATTTGGATTTAGGGTTTATATTTAGAGTTTAGTATTTATGGATGGGGTTGGGGTAATGTTTAGTATTTAGGGATTGTGAATAGAGTTTTAAGCATATACTTCTTCGACGATATGGAATAAACCACTCGATGCATAGTTATGCAGTTAATAAAATTGTGGATGGTTCCTCGTTCTTTCATGTGGAATATATATTTTAGCTTATATTTGAGTTTGGTTTTAGACTGGGATTTAGGGTTTAGTATATAGAAGTTGGGGTTTGGATAATGTTTAGTAGTATGTGTTGTAGGTGGGGTTATATGCTATATTATTTCAACGATATAGAATAGAACACTTAGTGTATATATATGTGGCCAATAAACATGTAACGTGGACAACTTATTTCTAGCACATCTTTTCCGGGTAATGGCAAAGTGAAAGGGTATAACCGGATGAATAATGGTGTAAATGTTAGTTTTTACATTATGTCAAAATCAATGTTATTTACTTAATTTTTACTCTAAAATTGGTTATTCAGCAAAAAAAGCCCATTAACTAATACATATTTAGATATACTATCTTATAATGGTTGTTTACAAATGTATTTTTCAGTAGAATAATTGAAGCAACCTAACGAGTTTGGAGCAACTACTTCTTGTTGCGGCCGAGAGAACTTAGATACGAAGTTGTATGAATATATAATATTGTGAGTAACAACTAACAAATGTAGTATAGATACACAAAGCACATTATGGACCCAGTAATAACTCACTAATCTTACATTATATACCCCTCTTGCATGAAACCATACCCTACATATATTTGTTATTTTGTTTCTTGATAAAAAATGACATCCACATATATTTCATTTTACAATGAAAATAAATTGTGGTTTGATTCTTCGTGACTCAGCCCAATTGCTCAAGACATTCGATATTATCTCTCGGTTATCTATTGAAATTATAGTTAGTTATTTATTGATATTTCAGTTATACATGTTAAAAAGGTTACTAAATTTTGTATGATGGGTATGCATGGTGGTATGTAGTTTAAACAAGCAAGTTAGATCTAGCCCCTACACTACAATTTTTGATTGATCAATTATTATATTAGAACACGAAACACATAATGTCTGATTCGTTTTTGTCCCTTTTTAGACATATATATCCAATTTTGTCAGTGCTTTATTCAGTGTTTGCTTCGTTAATATGAGAAATAAATAATTATCTAATGATTTTCACAGCGCTTTCTAAAATTTATTTTGGGTTGAAAAAAATGATTTTATTAAACCATAGCAACTAGCAAATATAGAGACCAAATTACATTTTACCACATATGTGTAAAGCTTAATTAAGTACGTAAATGTATTTTTTATGGAACTGATTAGTTCAGCCGAGTCATATAAAAAAAATGCTTAATCAGTGGGAATAATTGGCCAAAAGGTGCTCTTTGAGAAGAAATATTCGATGATCTAAGATTCTATGCTCGCACATGGTGGACCCAATTTTTCCAGCCCACTTTGGACTTACACGTTCATGGTAATCATCATCATCACCATATATATAAAATACATTTGTAACCACAACATGATTACGAAAGAGACAAGAAATAGTTGCTGCCGTTGATAGCTTTATAAGCACCTCTTCACCTTCTTCCTCTCATCACTCTCTTTCTTTTCAACTTTTCTCTCTGCAAATAAAAAACAGAGATTCACAATGTGCGACTCAGACTTTCTCTCTCGTTGTTCTTCATACGAGGCAGACTTTGATTCTGACTCAGACATCTCAGCCTCCAGCTCTTCCTCCTCGTACAGTGAATCTGAGGAAGAGATCAACAATGACTTCTGTTATGAGCAATCAACAAAGAAGTTGGAGAAGAAGAAGAAGAAGAGCAATGTGTTGCTTGAAGGGTACGTTGTAGATACTGTGGTGAATGATGATCTAAAGAGGACCAAGAGTTTAACGGACGATGACCTTGAGGAGCTTAAAGGTTGTGTAGATCTTGGTTTCGGGTTTAACTATGAGGAGATTCCTGAGCTTTGTAATACTTTACCTGCTCTTGAGCTTTGTTACTCGATGAGTCACAAGTTCATGGATCAAGATCATCATCATACTTCGCCGGAGAAGAAATCTCCGATGATGCTTGAGTCTCACGTTAGTCCAATCGCTAGCTGGAAGATCTCTAGTCCTGGTAAGCCCTAGCTTTCAAAGTGTTAACCTTTTGCTGTTCCTTTTCATATTTTTCTGATTAGATGAAATGTGTGAAAACAGGGGACAGTCCTGATGATGTCAAAGCGAGGTTGAGATTCTGGGCACAAGCTGTGGCATGCACCGTGAGACTATGCACCTGAGAAGAAGAACAAACACAACTTGCAGGAGTGATGTCTCTTTATATGCTGTTCTGTTTGAGCTTTTGAGACTGACCTGCTTGGAACACCCACTTGTTGTATGAGCTCTTTGCTCATATATGTACAAAAAGATTTTGCTATTGAAATTTGTTGTAATGCATTCATATAAGAGAAAAAAAATAAAGTTTTATTCTTTTGATGAAGATTGGTTACCAATAACATGATTCACACAAGCATAATCAGTATAAAAAGTGGCTCTTCAATCTCAAACTCGGACATGTTCCATGCTTCTGCTGTCCTGTCCTGTACCAAACCGGTTCCACATTATATTCATTCTTGTCTCCACAAACATTACTATAGAGAAAAATATTGCTGTGCTCTTGTCATTAACTAAAAGTGTACAGCTTTCACAAGATTATGTTGCTTCTATGTATCTATCTACCCACGAGCTTGTAGGGGTTATTACAACCTAAGAGTTTGGCAAAAGTTGCCTTCTAAGTTTCTAACTACAGATATATGTTCACATTCCACATACAACTTTTATCTAATCTCTGTGACCTATGAATTAGTTTCTTGTCTTGCTCCAGAGAGAGCAAGAGAGATTATCTTTGGGGTATAGCACAACAACTCACCTTGAATTTTTTTTTATGTTCAAGCAGATACAAATAGCTTCTCTATGTCATTCTGCAAAAGGAAGTAGGACAAATAAAAAAGGTCAAAACCTTTAGTGGTTGTTGAAACGTATATCAATGTGTGTGGGTGGGGGAACTTGTACTAACCTCAATTTCAAGAGGTGATGTTGTAGGAGCATATCGATCCACAACATTTCCTTGTCTATCCACCAGAAACTTTGCGAAGTTCCACTTGATAGAATCCCCAAACAATCCGCCTTTTTGTTCTTTTAAGAACTTGTAAAGAGGTGAAGCATTCTCACCATTTACTTCAATCTTAACATGAGAGCAAAAACAAATATCAAAATACGCAGTAACATCACTGTGTGATAGAAACTGAGAAACCAGTTCAAGAGTTCACGAGAACCTTGTCAAAGATGGGAAACTCTCCTTTGAACGTTGTGCAAATGTTTTCCTTAATCTCCTTGTTGCTACCTGGCTCTTGACTTCCAAATTGGTTGCAGGGAAACGCTAAGATCTCAAGCCCTGCGTGAGAACACGGTGCTTCCCTTAATACTTATACATGTTCCATTAGTTACAGGCCTAAGAAAGCCACAGAGAGAAGTTAGAGATGTACCCTTAGTTTCCCTTCAATGTCCTGCAATTAGAGAATGTGATACTATGTTATGATGAACTTATTATATGAAGTTGTAGAGCTCGTTAACTATAAAGATTAACATAAACCTCGTACAGATTCTTGAAATAAACACACAAAAGAGCCATTTTTCTCATCTAACAGTAACAGTAAACAGTAATCAAGAACATATTCCCTATGATTTCCCCTTAAATATCAAGTCTTTGTACTGAATTAGTAATTAAGACAACACAACACAATTAGAAAAAACGAAAGCAATGTCGGATCGTAGAGTTAACCATGTCCTAAAGTGTACCCAGAAGAATTGAATTTGAACTAGAACTAAACATGATCACGGAATAAACAAAGAGGAAGAGCAATTAGCTAATGAATTGTCAGTAGTTTGATGATGATTATTATACCTTAACAGAGATGTGGTAGATGGAGCTGTATGATGATCGTTCGACAATAGCTGGAGAAGGCAGGTACCTGTAAAGGTACAAGACCAAGGCTAGAGGCAATATGAGAATCAAGACACAAGTCCTTGATCTAGGCATCGAGACAGTCTTCTCTATGGTTAATGACGAGAAGGGGGTAGTAAAGAAAGTTCCAAGTTCCAACACAACACAACAACAAGCTTGTTGACTTAGATAATGGACAACTGTTGCCAGATTTGAAAGTTGAAAACTTTAGTGGGCTTTTACATGGGTTACGATCAGTTAGTAAGATCCACAATCCGTTAAGACCACTGCACACATTCATCACAACAAGAATGCAGATATTCAAATGCCAACACTCTTACTTTCAATGTGTTAAGACCACTACACATTCATCACAACGAGAATATAGAACACACATTTTGTGACACGTTTATACTGGTCATTATTGTATTATAATCAACTTAAGATTGTAGAAAAGGTGGCTACTTCAAACTTTAGTGAGAACCAGAAGCAACTTTCTCGCAATTTTCTGATTCAGAATCATCTTCAGAGAAACTTGGGGGTTTAGGAATGAGTCCTAAAGTCTTGAACATGAGCTGGTCTGCGTCAAAGTCATTGTTTGGTGTTGTTAACAGCTTTTCTCCAGTGAAGATGGAGTTTGCACCAGCAAGGAAACACAAGGCTTGCTCGGGCATGGTGAAACGGACTCTGCCAGCAGATAGCCTCACCATTGCTTTTGGCATCACAATTCTTGCGGTTCCAATCATCCTGACCATCTCCCATATCTCAACCGGCTGCAAAAAAACACACACAAGATTTTTCAAAGCTCTTTTACCACTAAGTAGCGCCTGTGACTTGCATTATGTGTTTCTACTACCTTCTGGTCTTCAAGAGGAGTGCCTTTCACTGCAAGCAGAGCATTAATAGGAACACTCTCAGGGTGAGAAGGAAGTGTTGCCAGTGTGTGTAATAATCCTACTCTGTCCTCCTCTGCCTCTCCAAGCCCTATGATTCCTCCTGTTTATCGGTTAAAAGAAAAACACTTGAGAACATGTTTGTTCTTCTTAATCTATGTATCTACCAACCAAAGAATACTAGGGAACTGTGAGTCTAATGACCAAAATGAAGACAGGTTCTATCATCTATTTTGCTAGAACTGAGGCATACAAGAATATAGAAATCCTTAGATTTTCGTTGTTTGAAGTTACCTGAGCAGACGTTGATTCCAGCTTCACGAACATGCTCAAGAGTCTCAAGTCGATCGTCATAACTTCTCGTAGTGATGACATTTGGGTAGTACTCTCGTGATGTATCAAGATTGTGGTTATAAGCAGTGAGTCCTGCCTTCTTTAGCTCTAACGCTTGTTGTTTCTCAATCATGCCCAATGTGCAGCAAACCTCCATCCCCATACCTCTGTTGTAAAGTGAGCGCCCAGAAATGTAGTTATAAAAATGTTACAGACAAGAGACCATATTCATCATCATGTTCATTCTTCTCAAGGATAAACCAAGTTCACTTTGAAAGGATCAGTTCAGATATCTCAAATATTGACATAGATATTGCCAACAATATAACAATATGGATACCTTATTTCTTTGATGTAGTCAAGTATCTGGTTGAAATTGGTTTTCCGTCCTATTGTATCTCTCCAAGCAGCACCCATGCAAAAACGTGTGCTCCCAGCCTCTTTTGCCTAACAACACATAAAATTTGTTAGATTCACATCACGAGAGCGCAATACATACTCAAAATTCTTCATTAAAACAATCCCAATATCCTAGATCATCTTCCTGGTCCTGGTGGTTGATTATTTATAGTTGTAAAGAGTAAAAATAGCTGCTACACATATGTATCTTGGACTCATTGAAAAGAGATCAGACTGATAACAAGATTATATTCCTCATGCACTGTGTTAAGGATTAAACATTACACTGAGAAAAGAACTCGACAAGGAAACAGCAAACCTTCTTCGCTGCTTCAATGACAGCGTCCTTGGACATGAGTTTTTGAGCCTTGACTCCAGTACTATATCTGGAGGACTGAGGACAGTATGAACAGTCCTCACTGCACCCACCAGTCTTTATAGAAAGGAGAGTACACTGCTGCACTTCCCTGAAGTTATGAACATGTCTATGAACCTGAGCCTGAAACCCCACCCCCCAAAGAACCCACACAATATCATTACCAAGTAAAAGACAAATGAGACAAATGTTAACGCAGATGCAATTCAATGAGATCCAAGCTCAACAAAAACCTCTCTACTCAAACAAACATGTTCCGGGGCAAACTAAAAATAGATACTTTCCTCTACTTTCACAGAAACCCAACTCACAGAAACCCAACTCACAGAAACCCAACTCCAGATTCATGAAACAGAGAAAGGAGGGAACTTTACGCCATGGAAGAGGAGGTCAAGAACAGGGGAATCATAAACAGCCTTGATTTCATCTCTACTCCAGTCATTCCTGGGACCTTCCCGAATCGTCCTTTCAGCTTCAGCAGAAGCTGCTGATGAAGACGAGTAAGAACAGCAAGAAGCAGATTGACGAAATGAGACAGAAGCTCTCAGCTGAGATCGAAATACAAATCGAGCAAGCATCATTGTTTCTTTCTCCAGTTGCGGTCTTCGTCTTCACTCACCCATGAGTGAGTGTCACCGTTGGAGTTTCCGCCTTTGGTAACACTAATGGGCCTCATGTAAACATACTATTGGGCCGAAAACAGTTTTCGACGACGACCACGTTTAGCGTTTATTGTCAAACGATTCATTTGTCCCCTCAAACGACACCGTTTGTTGTTAGCCGAAAGCGTTTACATCAACTAATAAACAACAGCGTTTAGCATCAACGATAGCGTTATCTCCTAAACGACACCGTTTGTACGCCAGCTTTATCATAGAGTTTATGCTTAAACGACAGCGTTTACCTCTTCAATGTATTAAACTGGCCGGAGCCGCCGTGATATAGTAGTCGAGGGCAAAAAGAAATGAGCGGTGGAGGAAACAACGTCGTGAACAAAGTGTTCTACGCGACGTCGTATCATCCTATCCAAGCCGGAAGTATCGACGGAACAGACGTTGCGGCGCATGATAACGGCGTCCGGCGAGCTCTCCTCTGTTACAACGCCGGTCTATGTAATCTCTCTCTCTCTCTCTGTTCCTCTTCCAAAGTTTACAGCTTTGTTTCTGAATCTGCGACGCTCACTGATTGTATTTGTTTTGGGTTTTCGAAAGATGATCCCTTTGGAGATTCGAAAGTTTCTGGAGATCCTTACTGTACCTTATTCGTGGGTCGAATCTCTCATCTTACTACAGAGGATACTCTTCATGAGGTAAAGTGTTTGTGTTGTGTTCGTGCCGTAAGTTAACACTTTTAAGTGATGATGTATGTTTCTTGTCTGAAGGCTATGAGTAAATATGGTAAAGTTAAGAGCTTGCGTTTGGTCAGACACATTGGTAAGGTTTTGCAATATAGTGTATCAATCATCTTTGTTCTGTTGGTTTGTTTGGTTTTTCCAAGATATTGTCTTTAGCATAACTGTGTGATCTCCTCCACACTTACGTTGTTTCCTTTTTGTTAGTGACGGGTGCCTCACGAGGATATGCTTTTGTGGAGTATGAGACTGAGAAGGAGATGCGTCGTGCTTATGAGGTACGGTGATGCTTAAATTGCTTCTTCTTTGTTTTGTTTATCTCTTGCTTTGGTCGGTAAAGCTAGTTGAAATCAATGTATATGGTTTTTACAGGATGCTCATCATTCCTTCATTGATGGTAGAGAGATTATTGTTGATTATAATAGGCAGCAGCTGATGCCTGGATGGATACCAAGAAGATTAGGTTTGCCTATTCTTATTCTCTTTTGTCTATTAACAATCGGAGTTAGATCTTCATCTCTTTGCTTAATCCTTGGAGGCAGGAGGTGGACTTGGTGGTAGGAAAGAATCTGGACAACTTCGTTTTGGAGGACGAGAAAGACCATTCCGTGCTCCCTTGTACGGTTTTGCTTTTAGCCTGTTCCAAGAATATATAACCAGCAGAAGATAGTTGTCATGAATCTTTTCATTTCCTTCAAAAAAATCATATATAACTGTGGATTAATGTTTGTTGTAATATCAGGCGGCCAATCCCTCATGAAGATTTGAAAAAGCTTGGGATTCAGCTTCCACCAGAGGGAAGATACATGTCGCGTACACAGGTTTTCACTACTAGGCTATATATTTTCTATGTTTTGTTCTGATGTTATTTCTATCGGGTCTTTTGTTGGTGTTTCTTGTGCTGTAAGTGGCATATTGATGTGTGGTTCAGTGTGTCTAGAATACTAAACTCTTAGCACATGATAACTTGCTTGTTGGATGTAGATTCCATCACCACCTAGGAGAAAAGGAAGTGTGTCCGATAGAGAGAAAGGATATTATCAGGAAGAAGAGTTTAAAGAGCAGAGAGAAGGGTCTTATCACAGTAACAGGGAGAGCGAGAGGGCTCATAGAAAACGCAGCAAAGACAGAGAGGAGCGTTCGAGAATAGAGTCTCGGTCTGGCAGAAAAGAGAGGTCACGAGGGATAGAAGATGGATATGGTGATAAAGAAGATGTTTCTGGCAGCAAAAGATCAAACCATGGAGAGGAACGTCCTCACAAACGTCATAAACACAGGCGTTCCCATCATCATAGGAGGTCTTCTAGTCGGGATCATCATTCTCCTGACTGAATCTGTTAAGGTTCTGTGAGAGAGAACATCCTCACAGACGTCATAAACACAGGGGCTCCTATCATCATAGGAGGTTCTTATGATTGAATCTTTTAAGGTTCTGTGAGAGATATATCACTAGTGTCTTCAAGTGTTTCTTCGAACCGCATGATAGTTTTTAGTATTTGAAAATGTAACTTTTTGTTCTTTAGGCTTGTGAGCTCTTAGGCTGAGTAGAAAGAGTCTTCGAAACAAAAAAATCATCTCTTCTTTTTTATTTTTGGTCAGAACTTTGCTTTCATTACTTAAATGGAAGAAGAAACAAAGTGTTAAACAGAGACATAGCTCATTGTGCAATCAACTAATCAAGTCAAGCAAAGGATTGGCAAGACGTGGTATATAGAGAACATTGGTATGCCCTTTTTTTTTGTGACACTTTTTTTTTTTTTGTGACACTTTTGGTATGCCCTTTTATAAATGGACATTCATTGTTAAACCAATTAGTAAAATTTCAGGACTTTTTTTTTTGTGACACTTTTGGTATGCCCTTTTATAAATGGACATTCATTGTTAAACCAATTAGTAAAATTTCACGACTGTGTAACGACTTAGGCAGAACAAGAATAGAGAAACAACCCAATCTGAGAAACGGATTGCTTGTGGAAGAAGTAACTAGAGGTTTTGCTGACCGAACCGTCCCAACTCATTTACGAAGGTTTTTGCCTGCTTCGTATCAAATAGTTTCTTGTTAACCAAGTTATATATACCCACCACGCCTTGTCTAAGACCTAGTCAACAAATATTCCATCTCACCAAGTATAATTAAGAATAATTTCGATCAGTTACCATCCATCCACAAGCAAAATCCATTTAAAATTGTCTTAAATTAGTAATTTACTATATTTGGAAACTTGGTTTAATATATAAATAATACACTTATAGCTAACCCCATAATCAATCACCAACCAGAAAATTTGAAAAAAAAAAAGCAAAAAAAAATAAAAAAAGAAACAACAGAAAAAATGGCATTTGAAAGGAAAACTGCGATTGTGTCAATCGCTATATTATTAATGATCATAGGAGTGACCGCAACTGAAGCTAATGGCCGATTCAATATCCGAAGGAGCTTAAATGACTTTGGTGGAGCTTGCTGCAATGTGATCATTCATTCATGTTGTTTTCCTCATCAATAACTTAACTATATTTAATTACATTCTCTCAAATTATTCCTTCTGATCCTTTTTCTTTTTACTTGGAGTACTGATGAACTACTAAATATTTAAATAAGTGGATCATTGGACATAAAATTTGATTAGCAAATGTACTTAAATGACGTATATGTATTATTTTTATTGAGACTTTTGGATGTAATAAACCATATAACTGTTGATAGATAGGCGGTCCCCAACTAACATTTTTATGTTCTTAAAATTTTCCTTTTTATGAAATATAAAAAGGTAATATTTATCCGCATGAAAGTTCATCAAAGAAACAAAAATCATTTAATATACGAACCCTCAATTTATTAAAAGAAATCGATGAATAGTTACAGAAAACTGTAGGTTTTCACTTCCATTCATGAGTCTAAATTTATATTTATTTATACATAGTTACAGAAAACTGTAGGTTTGTATGATTTCTTTTTTGCTGTAAAACATAATATAGCATTTGTCAAAAGAATTACCTAGTGATGTTTTGAATTTGATGTATGTTATATATGTAATTTTAATTACATTTACTCTATTAAAATAAAGTTCTATTTTTTATCTACTTACAAATAGTTTAGTTTGCACTATTGCATTCAACTAACTTTTTTATATTTAGACTTTTTGCCTAATTTAATTATTATTAACTATTTACACTAGCCTAAAATTATGTAACTAAATAACTAATCTATTATTTTGAAAAAATAATCAATTCAGTTTATATTAATACTAAATTTGAATAACTAATCAATTATATTTTATTTACTAATATAAAAAGAATTATATATGCCTACAAATTCATATAAATATAAAATTTTGCTTTAACCCAAATGCAAGAAATATATTCTTCAAAACTTTCACCAATACATAATATCTCTTATAGATAGAGTATTTAAATTAGATATATATACATATATATATATATATATATATATTTGATAAAATAAATATTAATAATTAGTTATTATGAATATTTAATGATATAATGGAACATATTATTATTGACTGTTCCAACAAAGATGTAAAATCTTTATCAAAAAATAAAATTAACTCAAAAATATAAAACATACTTTAAGTTAAGCTTGGGCCTTTGAATACATGTTAGATATTTTAAATTTTGGTTCTAATTTATGTCATATTCTAGGTCTCATTCTGGTACATTTGTAAGTACGGATCAAATTCAGATATAACATATTGGTTTTAGTTCTAATTTGTACCACATCCTAAAATTCATAAAGTAACTATATATCATTCATATTTGAGTTATATTGGTTCGATTTAGATATATCCAAAATTAAATCTAAAATTTAAAAGCAAAACATAAGAAGTAAATAATTATTTATATAAAATTGAATATATAAAGTAATTATTTAAAACATAATACTTATTTTTAGATATCATTTCAAAAAATATAGAATTGAATATTTGAAGTACATATTTATATTTGTGATTATTTAGACATTCAGACCGTTTTTTGGATTTTTTTCGGGCTTTTCAGCTTTAAGATTATTCTTTTGGGTTTGATTAATAACACTTTGGGTTCGTATATCTTTTGTATCACCCTACGGTCCTTAGACCTTTTAGGGTTTTGATTGATGTACGTGTTCTTCCATCCTATTCTGTTCCGTTTTTTTGTCTTCTGGCTCCATCTGGACATTCTATTTTACTCTATCTTCTAAATTATCGCTTACATATGTTACTGTATTTTGCTTGTTCTATTCTTGCATATGATTTTCACATTGTTTCATTAACACTGTTTTGAATTTGATTGCAATATTCTCTATCTGTATCTCTCTAACGTTCATCAACTTGAATCTTGTTTATATTGTGATTATACCAGTGTTTACTTTTCAGAAGATCTCTGTTTTGGTTCTAGTTTCTATATTTCTAATGTGTGCCTCTTGATTTTGGTAAATGATATTCAAGTGTGTTTTTTTTTTGTATGAGGATATACAACAAGTTAAGGATGATATTGCAAGGATTAAAAGTTCTTTAGGAACTTCAGAAGATAACTCTCTTGCCTTGTTAATTGCTTATAACTGGGATGAATCCAAGATTACCAACTTTTGGAGCTCCTCAGCTGGTGCAACCATTGGACATAATGTTTGATTAGCAAATGTATTTAAATGACGTATATGTATTATTTTAGAGACTTTTGGATGTGATAAACCATATAACTGATGATAAATAGGCAGTCCCCAACTAATATTTTATGTTCTTAATTTTCGTTTTTATGAGATATAAAAGGTAATATTTATCCACAAGAAAGTTCATCAAAGAAATAAAAATCATTTAATATATGAACCCTCGATTTATTATAAGAAATCGATGAGTATATACAGCCAAGTTCAAACTAATTACAAAATTTCACTTCCATTCATGAGTCTAAATTTATATTTATTTATACATAGTTACAGAAAACTGTAGGTTTGTATTTTATTTTTTTTGCTGTAAAACATAATATAGCGTTTGTCAAAAGAATTACCTAGTGATGTTTTGAATTTGATGTATGTTATATATGTAATTTTAATTACATCTACTCTATTAAAATAGAGTCCTATTTTTTATCTACTTACAAATAGTCTAGATTGCACCAATGCATTCAACTAACTTTTTTATTATTTTGACTTTCGTTTAATTTAATTATTATTAAATATATACACTAGCCTAAAATTATGGAACTAAATAACTAATCTATTATTTTGAAAAGATAATCAATTCAGTTTATATTAATACTAAATTTTAATAACTAATCAATTATATTTTATTTACTAATATAAAAAGAATTATATATGCCTACAAATTCATATAAATATAAAATTGTTCTTTAACCCAAATGCAAGAAATATATTCTTCAAAGCTTTCACCAATACATAATATCTCTTATAGATATAGTATTTAAATTAGATATATATATATATATACATATATATATTTGATAAAATAAATATTAATAATTAGTTACTATGAATATTTAATGATATAATAGAACATATTATTATTGACTGTTCCAACAAACATGTAAAATTTTTATCAAAAAATAAAATTAACTGAAAAATATAAAACACACTTTAAGTTAGGCTTGGGCCTTGGAATACGTGTTAGATATTTTGAATTTTGGTTCTAATTTATATCATATTCTAGGTCTCATTCTGATACATTTGTAAGTACGGATCAGATTCAGATATAACATATTGGTTTTAGTTCTAATTTGTACCACATCCTAAAATTCATAAAGTAACCATATATCGTTCATATTTGGGTTATATTGGTTCGATTTAGATATATCCAAAATTAAATCCAAAATTTAAAAGCAAAACATAAGAAGTAAATAATTATTTATATAAAATTGAATATATAAAGTAATTATTTAAAACATAATACTTATTTTTAGATATCATTTCAAAAAATATAGAATTGAATATTTGAAGTAAATATTTATATTTGTGATTATTTAGACATTCAGACCGTTTTTTGGATTTTTTCGGGCTTTTCAGTTTTAAGATTATCCATTCGGGTTTGATTAATAACACTTTGGGTTCGTATATCTTTTGTATCACCCTACGGTCCTTAAACCTTTTAGGGTTTTGATTGCTGTACGTGTTCTTCCATCCTATTTTGTTCTGTTTTTTTGTTTCTGGCTCCATCTGTACATTTCATTTTACTCCATCTTCTAAATTATCGCTTGCATATGTTATTGTATTGCTTGTTCTATTCTTGCATATGATTTTCACATTGTTTCATTAACACTGTTTTGAATTTGATTGCAATATTCTCTATCTGTATCTCTCTGAACGTTCATCAACTTGAATCTTGTTTATATTGTGATTATACTAGTGTTTTTGTTTACTTTTCAGAAGATCTGTGTTTTGGTTCTAGTTTCTATATTTCTAATGTGTGCCTCTTGATTTTGGTAAATGATATTCACGTGTGTTTTTTTTGTATCAGGATATACAACAAGTTGAGGATGCTATTGCAAGGATTAAAAGTTCTTTAGGAACTTCAGAAGATAACTCTCTTGCCTTGTTAATTGCTTATAACCGGGATGAATCCAAGATTACCAACTTTTGGAGCTCCTCAGCTGGTGCAATAATATCTTCTCTTGGCCTCACCCATAACCCTGATGTTGAAGTTGCATGTGAATTACGACAGGTACTTTCTAACTCTTTAACAGTTTTTTTTTTCTCTTACCAATAGTTTTACCGTTGAGTTCTTACCTTCAAGTTTGGTAGAGTTTTTTCTTATTAATAGCTTCACTGTTCGTTCCTAAATATATATATAATCTTTCTTGCTAACTATTTTCTCTATCTCAAGGCTCCATGTGGTGTGTGTGACCTTGATACACTATGCCAACGACTAGGATGCTTTCATTCAGTATGCCCTGGTTGTATTAAAGGTAAAGTCTTTTTATAAATGTAGTAGATTGATTTTTGTTTATATATGCCAATTCATATTTTTTCATGCAGACCATGCTGAGAACATAATTATCGCTGGAGAAACTAAAATTATGTGTCCCATAGAAAGTTGTGGCAAAATAGCAGCTTCGTCTGTGATTCTTAATTATATTTCATTGGAGTCTTCTGTCATTTTCAAAGAGTCTTTGGGAAGGAATTTTCGTGACTCTAAAAAACAAGTAAGACTTGCATTTTTCTTTTATTTTTTGTTTGTTTGTCTTATTCCTCACTTTGTGTTATTTTGTATAGGTTAAAAGTGTTTTTGAGAAGCTTGCTCAGCCTATATTTGCTACAACTCTTATGATTGTGTGCGCCATTAAAGGTAACTTTAATGTTGTTAGTTATGATAAGTTTTATATATTTGGTTTACTTATTGTTTGATTATTTGTTTCAAGGAATTGCTTTAAAA
>CAJHQQ010002646.1:0-60760 GCA_905132885.1 Moricandia moricandioides
CTTCTTCACCTTGTGATGATGAATTCCACAGCTTAAACCCTAAAACAACTACTGATTGTTTCTCCGGATTCGAATTATGCTTCCTGATATGTAACCGGTACTTCTACATATAACAGAGAAAATGTAAAGATGGGTTCTTAGTAACAGGTCTTAAACTTAATGTTACCTGTAAATGACTCTTCACTTCATCATTGGTTAAGCCTTCTTCTTGCATATGCTCTCTGATTTGTTTAGGAGTTGCCACTGTTAATTCAACCAGACAAAAGATTACTTACAACACACTCTGTAGTTAAGTAAACCAAACATCAAGAACGAGATGGATTGTCTATTTTTAACCTCCAGGACCACCGAGCTGTTGCAATGCATCAACAAAACGGCGATGCAACTCAGGAGTCCAACACCTTCTTTGCTTCCGCAACAACGCTTGCTGCTGAAGAAACTGTGGTGGTTGTGGCACAGAGTTAGAGTTAAACCCACAAGAGGCATTCCCTTTTCTTCTTCCTCCGTTAACCATCGAGCTTGAAGCTAAACCGAGACCTAAACCGGTTTCTACCTCTGGAGTCTTCAACAACATAGATAAGCCATTTGAAGGTTTCTCCTCACTTCTCTGCAACAATTAGACCTAACCAACTCAATCCTTGTCCTGGAGTCAATCCAATGTTCTAAAATGCTAACTCAATGTCAGAACTCTTACCTCAATATCTAGTTTGTTGTTCGTGTCTGAGAATCTTCCGTTTGAGATGTGATCATCTTCTCTCCATAGCTGAAGCTTCTTCACCTCAACAAGCTCCTCTCTTTTAAGCAATGGACCATCTCCAGAGATGAAATCTTTCAACAATGGTTGAGTATCCATCTTGTTCCCTTCCTTCAAATACGAAATCGCTGCAGAATTTAAAAAAAAGAGTTTCAGCATCTCCTTAAATCAAATTCCAAAAACTGATAACACAAACCATCGTTTAAGATCTGTAAACAGAGAGGAAGCTGAAGATCACTGCTTTGGATCTTCCTCTTCTCTTCTTCAAGATTTTTAACATTCATGATCTTCCAAGCTTTTGTCGGAAACCCACAACAGATCGTTGTCGGCATCGAACTGTGTCTTCTTCTTGATCCTAGACTAAGCTCATCTCCTAACGAACCCATTTTTTGTAACTTAAATAGAATTGATCTTTAAATAGAAAAAAACTCAAACTTTGCTTGTCATGACAAAACCCTTGTCGAGTGTGAGCTGTAAGAAACCTGAAAAGAGATCTGTGTGAAGAGATTTTATAGAAAGAGACGATGAAATTTTAGAGAGAGAAAGAGGAACAGTAGAGAAGATTCTGTATATTGGTGTGGGTGGAGGTATCTTCTTTCTTTTAGATATCTCGAAGACTCTTCGCTTCGTCGCGTATCTCTCACATTCCTTTTTTAACTTTCTCACTCGCTCTCTTTCGAGTTTTACATCTCACTCGCCACTTGACTCATTCATCATACCAAACTCGTGATTTTTCTTAATGCTTATAAATAATTTACATTTTTCTTTTTTTTTGTTCAGATTATTTACATTTAACCTTTTTAACATGGTGAAACATTTTTGAAGTTTTTATCACAAAAATAACATTAAAAAAATGATCAAAATAGATTTTTTTTTATTTTAAAAATTTTAACATTTTTAAGTTTTTGTTTAATTATAAATATCACCTCCAAAACTGAACCCTATAACTTTAAACCCTAAGTTTAGATTAATTAACCCAAAGTATTTATACCTTTTAATAAAATCTTTTTTTGTCATTTTTTTTCATAATTACTATTTTGGGGACAAAATTTTTTTTGGATTTATTTTAGTTTTTATCTCTTTTAACATTCACAGTCCATTTACGTAAAATTAGTGGGTTAAAACCTGATTATGGGACCTGTGGGTCGTCTCAATTTTTCTAGCTTGATATTATTGAATTATTTTCGACATATATTTTGAAAAATATAACGGATTTTAAAGTATTTATATTATTATATTTTTCTAAATATAATAAAAGCTTGATTATATTCACTTTTTGTAGTCCAATTCATCCTCTTTATTCGTTAACGTTATTTGAACTTCACTTTATATTGCCATTCTTGTTGGACCATTTAGCATTTTTATGATCAACAAATATCTATATATAATAAAAAAAAAATATATATATATGGTAAATTTTTAAATAAATTACGTCACTTTAATATTCTTTCAAATGAAAATTACATTTTTCTCTACTAGAAGTCTAACAAAAATAACTTAAAATATTGGCTATTTCATTTATGTATGATCACATTCACACCACTGATACGGCTATATCTTTCAAATAACTTTTCTAGATAAAAAAAGATAACAACATTAATAACCAATGTTTTAATTACAAAGGCAGTTAGATTTCTATTATTTTATTTTTAGGCCAATGAAGATAGCATATATGGCTTTTTTTTAAAAAAAAAGATAGCATATATGTAACTTTCTTGTTGAGTTGTCAGTAAATTAGAGAAATGGTTTGGTCTGACGGTGCTAGGGTAATTAAATTTTCATAATTGTCGGTGAAAAAGCTTATTAGTTTCAAAGAAGTAGTGCGTGAAAGTCAAAGATACTAAAACCATGGGACTATGAGCACACAAAAATGTGGTTACTCCTTCCTCCTTTTTCTCTGCTTTTCGATTTCGAGCTTTTGTGTAGTTGAAGATTTTGTCTAAAGAATCACTTTTGAAAAATGCTCCCATGGCTCTTAATCCAATAGGTTTTGGACAGGTGTCCACTACTGGCTAATATTATGGTTCTAAATTCATCATTTTCCAAATATCACTATTCTTGGTACCTAAGAAAAATATGAAAGCATTTGGTAGAAGAATGTCAATCTTTTAGTCTTCTCCACCTATTCTTTGCTAATCATTTCAAAATCTATATTTTAGCTTAAATACCTGGGAGGTTTCGCCGAAACTATATTTATTTATCTGGTTTAGTTATTTTAAAATTAATTATTTTTAAAAAAGTGATGGATTTTTTTCTATAAAAAAAAACAGAATAATGGATGATGTAGTTAGGCATATTCTGACTCACCATGTCATGTGCAGAGAATAGTTTTGTCTGAAAAATCAAACATGCAAATACATTTTGTTGAAAAAAGTATGCCATTGCCAACATACTCTTCGAAATTATGAACCGAGACAAATATTTTGGAAAGGCCAATCGAATCTCTATCTATTTGTTTATTTATTTTATGCTAGTTGGATTCTCATTTTACCCTTTCATAGATTATAAGTATCTTGCCCATCAACCAATGGTTTAAATTATTTATTATAAAATATATTTTTATATTAGTATATGCAAATTTGATGTCATGATATACAACACCAGTCTCAAATATGAAAGTTTGGACCTTGCGTTGGATCCACATCGCTTTCTCTCGTTTCCATTGATTTTGTCGGATAGTCATAGTCAAAGAATCTACTTTGTATTTTTCTTAGGATTTCTTTTTACAATTATTTGTTGTTTTGGCTACGGCACTTTACTTCTATGTTTATACTAAGGTCCTACTGAATTCATTTGTTATAATCGTAGTTACGCGGAGATCTGAATATGAATCTGGATAGATGTCAATCGTTATTCATAAAATATTACCTATTAAATAACACAAAGAAACACATTCAAATTTGTTAGAAGTGGTAGAGTATAAGTGAGAATAAAGGCTGAGATTTGTGTTTTGTATGAGAAGAATTACCGAGAATGAGACATTATGCAAGATTATGTGAGATTAATGAGTATGGTAAGTGTATGGAAGTGTGAGACTCACGAAAAATGCTTATGAGAGTATGAAATAATATAGTGAATACAAGAACCAGAGAATAGTTGAAGGAGTTGGTTCATTTCTTGTAAGTCAAATAGTTTGTTTACAATACTCTTCTATAGCTAATAAAATGAATTAACGACTTCTGAGATAAAGCGTTGCAAACTAACTACTTCTTAACGACAAAATGTTTGACAACAAATAATCGACGAGTGAGTAAATTTGAGTTGGTAGGTTGAAACGTGTTTGTAATGTGCTATTTCTAACATATTTCGTCGTAAACTGGTTGTTATGGGTATGTAAAAACTTTGCAAAATCATTTCCTTGTTAATTGATTGGTAAATTCCTACTTACCAAGGACAAAAGTTCACATATATATATATATATATATATATACACGTCATTTCTCAAACACACAAACAATAAAATGTTAAAGATAGATTTACGAATTACGAAGTTGGACGTATATGCACAAATTTATTGACGGGAGGGAAATTTCTCACTAGTCTAGAATATCCATATACCAGGCTATTAGTACACCGATCACACATGAAACTCTTAAGATGTTTTTTCCTTCTTGAAGTGTAAGAATACAAAATTTTCCCGTAATGAAATTGTATAAAACTATTTAGTAATACATGGATTACACCACAATACTACATTTGGTTTTAGCATTGAGAGTTTTATGGTGGGAATGAAGCTAGTAGTAATATTAGTGATTTTGAGGTTGTTAACAACATTGAAGAACCAATTCATCTGCATAGTAAAAATGGTCACCATTACGAGGAGCAGAGGGTGAATCATGATAGGGTTCATGATAAGATTAGATACACATTTCTAGAAACAACATCAAAAATAGCTTATGAAGTTAGTGATGTTGAAAAACCTAACTTGGAGGCAAAAATGTTTTATGAAATGTTAGAGGTTGTGAATCCTCAAATCTATGTTGGTTGTAGAGAAGGTCTATCAATTTCTCTGAAAAGCTACGATGATAAATTTTAAAACTTATCATAAACCTGAGATTTTCATGGAGGCATGATCTAGTTGTTTAAAAAGTATTTGCCAGAAGACAGCTTGTCTATTGATTCTTACTATTTGATTCATAAATTGATTTATAGTCTTCGGTTTTATTTAGAGATGATAGATGTGTGTATCAATAATTGTATGATTTATTGAAAAGACAATGAGAAGCTACTGGAATATTGCTTCTACAAGAAGCCACGCCATAAAACATAATAAAGTGGATGGAATACGGTTTCATACCAAAGGATGATACTTACTAATTAAAGACAAATTGAAAAGATTGTATCAATCTGAGAGGACTACCAGAGCGATATGATGACATGTCAAACATGTCAAGATGGATGGAGAAGTCACTTATTCATCAGATGCAAAAGCGTGGAAACATTTCAATGCGATACACCTTAATTTCACTAGAAATATTCGTAATGTTTATCTTGGGCTATGCACAAATGAATTTAGTCCATTTGGAATGTTTGGGAGACAATATGCGTTGTGGTCAGTAATTCTTACGCCGTAAACCTTCCACCAGAGATGTGCTTGGAAAATAAATTTTTATTCTTGAGATATGATAATGGTGGTATCGTGCCAACATATGCAATTGAAGGTATTCCATACATCTTCTCCCAAATTGGTCGTCTAAGTGGGAAATTAAAAGAAGTTTGGTGATCGAGTCCCAAGATTGTCACAACGCCCACACATATATTTTACTAAATTACCAGAAAATGAGTTCATTTGAAAGGTAAAATATTAACGACATAGCTAGTTTTGCCAAAATATTAATATAAATTTATATATTCGAGTTTGCTTTTTGCATGTTGATTATGATGATCCATTTATCCTATATGGTTTCATGAATTGGTTCAAAGTACGATAGCGAAGATCACCATAACACCTAAATATTTCACACATGGTTGTACTTTTCATGCTCATGAGTATGAGAGACGTCGAAGAACAATTAATTACTATAATGGGTAAAAAGTGAAACAAATTTCTTGAGATCTTGCAAGAGATCAATGAAGTGCAATTTTCCTGGTTAGTGAAACTGAAATGCATCCTCTTCAAATGTAATTGGTTTGACCTCGTTGTTAATAGAGGTGATCAGTATAAAAAATGGAGTTGTTGATGTTAATGGTGCACAAAGATGCAAAAATTCAAGCCTTTCATATTAGCATCTCAAGCAGACTAACTTAGCTTCATTCCATACCCTCATATTAAACATTGTGAAATATCTTGGTTAGTTACTATTAGAATTACACCTTGGGATTGAATATTCGGTGGAGAAGAACAATATTTGTGTATAAATGAAGTCGAAGTACATGAACAACCTGTCGATGACATCCTTCTTATTTCCCGCATAACCGCGAATATGAAGATCTTCATGATTGACGGATGATGAAATGAGGACAAATTTGATGAAAGAGATGAAATTCACTGTATTGATAACACTAATGATGAATCCATTGAAGTGATCTGATGATGTTTTGTACTCAAACAATATGTTATATATATTTATATATTATATACATTTATTAAAAGTTTTATAATCCATGAATATATGTTAGTTTATGAGTTCTATGTGTATACATTATAATTTAAGTTAAATGAGTTATTATGTCTATATGTTTCTTTTATATGTTAAATGTATAGGTTACGACCTACTTACAACGATTCTTCGTCACACGGTCGTTAATGAGCAACATGTTTACGCTTAACCATTGTAACTACATGGTCAATTTCAGACTTTATGGTTGCAAGGTTTAGATATTCGTGGTATGATATATCCTCTCGAATCATCGTAAGAGGAAAAAACGGGTTATAGTTATTTTGTCGTAAACTGCCATAGTCATATAGAACATGCAGGATGTTGTTAATTTGTCGTTAATTCTCAAGGTCAATAATTCCTCGTAAACGCGGGGCCTCGTTTTTCCCTCGTAACAAAAAACATGGAATCTTGTTATTTATTTGTAAATTATGATGAATTAACGAAGAACCCTAATTATCTATATATACACAGCCCATTTCTCCCCCTCCTCATTGGCCATTCCTCTCAAGTCTCACTACCCCCTCTTCAGCCTCTTCCTCTACAAAAGAAAGGTTAGTAATTTTTAAGTGTGTACTTAGATTAAGTTATGAAACTAGATATATAAGGCTACATATATATTTTAGGTTGCATAATTAGTTTAGATTGCATAATTAGTTTAGGTTACATAATTATTTTAGATGAAAGATTTAATTTAGTTTTCTGACTTTTTAAATGTTTTTTTTGTAGATGTCTCCTAGAAATAGATGACCTAAGTGTCCTCATTATAATAAGACATTTGGCAGCAGACATGTGGGGGCATTTAGTTCATCGGTTCCTACTTTTGATCCGAAAATCGTTTCCAAGAATCAGTCCTTATAGAGATCCACCACCGTCTTCTCCTCCTCCTCCTCCTCCTCCTCCTCCAGCACCTCCTATTGCTCTTATGCGGCTCCGGATGCGCCTTCGGCACATGACGCAGGAGTTCATCTAAATTTGAAGGTGCCACTACAAGCTTTGTAGGCTCAATATACCCTCGAGGATTTATCATCCAGCCCGTACGAGAATGTTTATATGTATTGGATCCCGATCGACTGGCAAACACTTTCCATTATTTTTTAAAATAATATTTAATTTTGAATTTATATATCTTTTAATATTTATTAATTTGTTATTTTTATTATTTTAAATATTTGGAGTCGAAGGTATGGTAACATAGAGCGTTTCCAACACCACTAAGAGCTACTTCGTCGAGCCACATCCGACTTGGAGTCAGACACCGAGCACATCCATACCACATGGTTCAAATTTTTTGCTGTAAGTTCTAATTTTTCAACTATTTTATCATTTTCCTAACAACATTTATTTTTCCATTTTTTTTTGGAAAAAATGGCATTGGTCTATTAACATCAACGAGAAGGTGAATGAGACATTTAATGCTAAGGAGAAGAAACACTTAGACAACACCATCTCAGACTTGAAGGGAATTTGGGAGTTCAAAGTCGATTAAGCGACATCCACTACATCTTGAAAGATGAGTGGGATGGTCTCATCTGCTACTGAATCACCCCCACTAGATTCAGGTGTTCTTTCAGTAATCCACTTCATGTATGAGAAGATGTCCACTCAGTATTTGTCGATGCCTCACACTACCAGACAAACACCCCATGCCAGTGTTTATCTACAAATTTAAATTTTATTTTATTAATCATATTTTTAATTTAATATAATTTATGACATATTTTATATGCTGCAAAGGATGAAAATTTCCATCTCTGGCCCGATTGTTTGAGGCTAAACACAAGAGACGGACCAAAACTTTTGTGGATCCTAGGTCCGAAAGGATCCACAACGAATTTGTTGCTTAGATTAAAAAGCGCTAAACCAAGCTGACACAACAGTCTTTAGATGAAACACCCGTCCAATTGTCCACACAAGTGGTGGACAAGATTTTCGAGGAGGTAAAATGTATAATTTAATTTCTAGTTATTAATTTTTTTTTCTTATATATTTCATCTAATTATTATATATATATAGATTGTTCCTTTACAATTTTGTCCCAAAAAGTGACAGATGATCAAAGTGGTTCAGTGAACAAAGTCTCAAAGGTAACATCGTTTTATTCCCAGAGGCGAGAAGAGTCGTCACAGATCTGGGCTGATTTGGAAGCGATGAAAACTTGTTTGGAATCCATTGAGAGCCTTCTAGATATCTTCGTTGTTGGAAACCCGAAAATGCATCGGATGTTGGAGCTTAGTCGTCGAAGTCTCGAGATGCCATATCCATCACAACACACCATTGAGGAGCATGCATAATTTGAGAGAACAACCAAAGTCAGCAGCTCAGAACTCTCGAAGATATCATCCTTAACCATTATTTAGATTTTTATTTATATGTTTTATGAATACTTTCAATTTTTTAATATAATTTTAAATATTTACATTTTGATTTTTATTTTAATTTTAATTTTAATTTATTTTAAAAATTTAAAATTTAAAATTATAAATATTTATTAAAATATAATAAAATAAATTACGCAAAAGAGGTAAAAAAAATTGTTAGTTTTATGATGAATTAACACAGCTTGCGATGTAAATTTGTTGTACGTATTATGACGAATTAACAAGACATGCATTGATATTTTTTGTTAACTTTATGAAAAATCAACACGACATATATTGTTATTTCGTCATTATATTTAACGACAAAATAAAAACCATAGAAAATAACTAGTTTACGACCACTTTACAACGATAATGTATGACTATCTTAAGACAAATGTTTTACTCGTAAGTCTACGTCTATTTTACTACAAATATGTATACTACTTATTTATGACGAAAATGTAGTGTTGTAAAAGTAACAAAAAATTTATGACAAATAATCTGCTGCGTTGAAAGGCGACGATTTATGATTCATCGTGATTTCATCGTAAGACACTGTTAACGACGAAAGGCCGAAGAATACGGCCTCCGTTAGCCATATGTTTTATTGTAGTAATATGAAAATATGGTTAATATAATTAGAAATTATTAATGGGTAGGGCTGCGCATTTTATCCGTTTAATTTGATTCAATTCGAAAAATCCGGATATCCGTAAGTTTTCGAATCAGAGAAACTATTAAAAATCAGTATCCGTTAAAAACAAATTAAATCATAAATACTAAAAAATTTAGAGGCGGATATCCGATCCGCTCTGACTTTTATACAAATATATGTATATTTATGATTAAATATAATGTTTAAATGTATATTTTATATAATTATTTATTTTAACATATAATTATTTATAAATACATAGAAAGTATTAAATTAAGAAAGAAAGATATACTTTATATAAAACTAAAATTATCTAAAATTCTGTGTTTTATCAAAAAAATATTTCATTATAAAATAGTATGAACATATAGTTCCACTAATTTTCACTTTCGGTTTAATATTATGTAAAAACATTTTCTTTTGAAAACAAATATGTATAATTTTTTTAGATTTACTTGTATTAAATAAAGTATATGAGATATCCGCAAATATTCACAAATATCTGAAAACTTCTGGATATCCAAAAAACCGGATATTCGTATTTTCTTGAATCAAAGCAAATAAAAAAAATCAGTTATCCGTAACATACTAATCAAAAATATAAAAATATAAAATTATTCTATTAATGCCCACCCCTATTAATGGGTATACAACACCCAAGATAACAAGTCTTTTTTGATAAAGGACTTGATTATATTTTATATTCAATCGATTTGACATTCCTAAAACACTAATTCAGACCTCATTTGCAGAAGATCACAAAAAGAAGAAAGATCCTCTCACAAGAATGATCTCAAATGAACCACATATTTATTAGAGACTAAGAGATAGAACTACAACAACAATATTTTGAATGAATCAAATGAAATTTCACAAACTTCTTTATACTCTTATGAAAAGTGCTATCAACACACGCCAATGACTGCCACATGTTTTATTCTGATCGCTCGTCGCCGTTGTAAGGTCATGTTTATCCGGGATCTCTTAGGGTCAGGTTCTTAACTTATAATTCAACTTTTTTTTTACATTTTCGGCTAAGAGACGTTTCTTATGTTTCTTATTTAAGATACGGTTCTTAAGTTTTTTTAGTTAAAATTAATAAACTTTTCTTAGAGAGGAAAGAACCTCATGCTAAGAGACATGCAATAAACATGCCCTAACGGACTAAAGAACTTCCGCGCCATCCAATCTCCTTTTCTCCTTTTCCACATGTTCTTCTTTATTTCTTCTCCTCTGTGTCCGTGTAACAAATATTCCCCCCTTTGAAAACCTTGACCACATGGTATAGATTTGGAATATGGGGCACGTCTTCTCAATATCCAACATTTATTACCATGTCACTTCATCCGCTATTTGATTAGCCCACTGAATCAATACCACCGTAGCTGCTTGACCTTATCTTTGTATGGGCCATAATACTTTGGAGAGAAAGCTCTACTAAGAACTGATTACTGCATGTAGGGTTGTAACTACACAAACACCCAAACTCCTATCTAAAAAACCTCTCACTACGATGCTTATCATCTACTTATTTCATTCTGTGTTGCACTCGAGATGATGAAATTTCAGTATCCGAAAAATGTATTCCCTTTCTTTCAAACATTTAATGACCACTTGAACTTTATATTTCCCTGTTGGAGGTTGACCACAAATGATTTTAGAAGGTGTGGTATGTGTAGAAGAATGAAAACCCGTGTTGTACTAAACTCAGCTAGAGGTAACCATTTTCTCGATAAGGTTGGTTCGTTAAGTTTCATATAACTAAGATACATCTCAAGTTCACAATCTCTATTTGTCCATCACTCTATGGATGATACACTGTATATAGTTTCAATGCACACCCCTAAAGTTTGAAAAATTCCTGCCAAAATTTATGGAGAAAAACTGAGTCTTTGTCACTCACAATTGATCATGAAAATCCATTTAGCCTGAATATGTGATCCAAGAATGATTGAGAAACAGAGGCATCTGTATACGATTATGATAAAGCGATGCAATGAGCTGCCTTACTGAACCTATCGACCACCACGAATATCACTGATTTACGAAAAGAGAGGGGTAAACCATCAATGAAGTCCATTTATATGTCTATCCATACTCCTATCCGTATTGCTAAATGTTGTAAGAGTTCTGGTGAAGTAGCGTTGTTATATTTACATTTCTGACACACTCTCAAATATGCTTGAACATCGTTCGTTATCTCTTTCCAATAGAATAAGTCTTTAATCATATATATTGTAACATATCTCCCTGAGTTTCCTCCTTGACCATAACCATGTAACCATTGTAGGGTAGACTTTCTGAGATCAATATTATTCTTCCTCCTCATTATAGTCTAACCACGAATAATACTTCTTCCCATGTACATTGAAAGAATCATTTGCTTTCCCTTCAAGTTTATTTTTATAGATGCAAAAGGGAGGCCACTTTGCATCAACACTGCTGATATGTCCTGAATGCAAGCATTTGTTTCAACTACAACAGTTCTATTAAACCAAGGTAAGGACAAAACCGGAGCTGTACATAGGGCCTCTTTGAGTTTAATGAAAAAGCATTTGCTTCCTCATTTGATTTGAAGGCGTCTTTCTGTGTTAAATGGCCAAATGTCGAAGAATGGTGCCAAAGTTATGTACAAACTTCTTAACTTCTTCAAGCTCGTAAGGCTTGGCCAATCTCCTACTACTTTGAGTTTACTAGTGTATTTTGACACACCCTCCTCCTGTATAAGATGACTCAAGTATTCTAATGTTGATGCAAAAAATTCACACTTACTTTTCTTTGCAAACATCTAACTAGTTTTCATCAATTCAAAACTGTTCATGTGACTGACATGATCCTTCAAAGATTAACTATAGACCAGAATATCATCAAAGAATATGAAACAAAATTCTTGAGATAATCCTTGGACGTATCACTCATTAGTCCTTGGAAAGTTGCAGTAGCATTGGCTAAAACAAATGACATTCCACGTATTCATAGTGCCCACTATGTGTCTTAAATGCAGTTTTGTAGATGTCTTCTTTAGCCATGTAAACCTTGTGGTAACCTTGTTCTCAGATCTATCTTGTAATAGATGGAAGAATCCCTATTTCATCCATCAAATCGTCTATGAGAGGAAAAAGGAAATCAGTCTTTGATAATCATGTTCTTGTTTTTGATTACACTACAAGAAAACATGTCTCTAACGAAGAAAAATTACAAAGAAATATATTCCTCGTAAATTTACAAGTAAATTACTACGAATTTACGATGAAACTGAATTTCATAGTAAAATTGTTGTAAAGTTACAAGGGAATGTTTTTTTGTAATTGACATGTAATTTTACGTCGATTGTACGAGGAAAAAGAAATTTCGTCGTAAAGTCCTTGTAAATTTACAATGCTTTTACGAAAAAATATGTTACCATTATTTTTTGGTGAAACTTGTTTTAAGCATGCTTTACTAAACTGATTTGCTTGTAAGCGTTCTCAAGTCAAACAAGTTATTTTCATTCTATATCTTCGTCTTAGTGATTCCAGAATAACTTGGTTAGCTGCTATAAAAATTATATCTCGTGTACAAATAGTAGCTGGAGAAGAACCACATTTACAAGAAAAAGCATGTATCACTGAAGTCGAGGTATCTGAACAACAAACTGATGGCATCCTTCTTATTGATCCGGATAACAGTCAATATGAAGATCATCCCAAAAATATGATGGATGAAGCAGGTGAAGACGAGTTCGATGCAAGCGATGATATTGATGAAAACTTGAATGATTCAGAATGATGTAATATATTTAAAAATACTTTTTACATATATAAATCAGTTTAAGCTTTAATGCATTGTATGTTGTTTGATTATAATAATTATTCCTTGGGTATTAAAGATTAATTGGAGTTTAGGTTTTAAGGGAAAATGGGAGAAAAGGGATGATGGGGTAAAAGGGATATGATGTTATAGGTAAAGGACTTTGGGGGTTAGAGATTTTATTTTCAGGGACTCAAATATATTCCTAGTAAATTCGTCGTAATGGAAAATAAGGACTTGGTAGATTCTTCGTAATACACATATCCTTGTAAATTTGTTTTAATGTTTTCCTTGTAAATTCGTTGTAATGCTTCCTTGTAAATTCATTGTAACCCTAAAGACGCAGGCATGGTAGATTCATTGTAATAGAAGGTTCTAGTATATTTGTCGTAATGGCTAAAACATGCGGGCCTTGTAGATTCCTCGTAATACACGTGTCCTTATAAATTTGTTGTAATGCTTTCCTTGTAAATTCGTTGTAATGATTTCTTTGTAAATTAGTTGTAACTTTACAAGGCTTTTAGGATGAAACTTGTTACCATTCTTTTTTGGTGAAAACATTTTTTAAGCGTGATTTACCAAACTGATTTCGTTGTAAGCGTTCTCAAGCAAAGCAAGTTAGCTTCATTCCATACCATTGCCTTGGAGATTTCGGAACAACTTGGCTAGTTGTTATCAAAGTTACACCTCATGGATGAATAGTTTCTGGAGAAGAACCACCTTTCCAAGAGGAAGCGTGTATCATTGAAGTCGAGGTACATGAACAACAAACTGATGACATGATCCGGATAACTGTCGATATGAAGATCTTCTCTACGATATGATAGATGAAGCAAGTGAAGACGAATTCGATGCAAGCGATGACAATCATTATACTGATATTGATGAAAACTGGAATGATTCGGAATGATATAATATACGCTTAAAATATTTTTTTTTAAATATATAAATCAGTTTAAGAATTAATGCATGTGTATCTTGTTTGATTATCCCTTATATATTAAAAGAGGAATATTTTGAATAAATAACCTTTGAAGTGTAATATATTTACAAGTATGTAATTATGTTTATGTGTCAGCATAAGAGGGCTTCTCATATCCTATATTAAAAAAACTCATATCTTACTAGAGTAATTCTTTTTTTATGCCACTGGACCACCCTTATATATTATTAAAATTAAAAAATACTATTCATTATTTTCTTAAATAATAGCTACGAAATTAACTAATATGGTTAAACGATTACAAAATTACTGATAATGTTAAATCCACATTGAAATTTTTGTTATCAATGGTTCAACTTTTTTTTTATTATTATAGCAAGATACAAATGATCATAAAATCATATAAATATGAATTTTCATTTAGTATACATATATATATATATATATCAATATTTTTAAATTAAAATATATATCATATATAAAATACTTAAAAATTTTAATTTCAAAAATTGCATTTAGTACTAAGACTCAATTAATAAATATTCATATTAATAAAAATAATATTCCTGTTACAGAAAAAAATTTTTTTTTATAAAAAAATATATGAGTACAAAGCCTCAATTAATAAAAATTTATATTAAAATATACTATATATCTATGTCAATATCATTTAATTTTAATTATATACCACATAAAATAAATAAATGATTTGATTGTTTACCAACAAAAATTACTGTAACTAAAAGAGAGATTTGTTTTATTTATGTGCTTACTCTAATTTAATTATATACGTAATAGTTACTTGTTTCTCAATTATTCAATATAATTATTATTGCATAATACGTAAATGAACATAAAATAAATAATAATATCTATAAAAAAATTGTATACATAATTACTGTTCATTCCGCGCAAGCGTGGATCTCAAATATTCATTGATCACATCATTTCAAAAATAAAACTCTTCATATCGAAGTGAGATGGTAAATTATAATATCTGGAAGCCCAATGTAAATTAACTAGGTTTTAACAAAAAAAAATATCGGCAAACATGACCCTACTCATCAACTTTATATTGACGGTCCATGACTTTAGGTTTGAGGACTTATGACATGATGGCTTAACGATCAAAGTTAGTATTCAACGATTATTAGTATATAAATTTCACACCTCATTCGCGCGGATAAACACCTAGTAATACTTATTCCTTGGGTTCTAAGGATTTAATTGGAGTTTAGGATTTAAGGAAAAATGGGATAAAAGAAATGATGGGGGTAAAAGGGACATTTATGTATATAAAAAACTATAATATATCTTTAATAATTTAATTATATAAATACATTAATTATCTTTCCATATTTCACTCAGTTTAACAATTTCATTAATTATATTATCTTAACAATACACCATATCATTAGTTATACTACCATAATAATAATAGTGCAGAAGTTTATTTATTAGTTAATCAACATTAACTTTGTGACAGTTTTAAAATCAAAATGTAAAATAACTGGGTTTTTCATATGGTTAAATGTTCGGTTTAATTTGTTTTATTAAAATTTATTTATTTATTTTAGTTTCAATTGGTGGAAATTTACATAATCGAAAACATAATTCAAAAGATATGTTTTTGTGAATAAGATAATAACTTAAATCAAAATAATTAAAATGTATTACATTTATTGTCACTTAATATTTCAATCGATATAATTATTTTACTAAATAAAAAAATTCTTTCTATTTCAATTAATTTAGCCAAACACATAGAAAGAGTTATTTTTATTAGTTTATAAAACAGTTAGGCATGAACATTGGCTATCTATTTAGGTACGAATTGTTCCTTTCGGGTACCATTTTTTGTTTTGAAATAGTCCTCGCTTAAATATTAAATATTTATGTGTGGGTTTTGAGTTGAGTCCTTGTGGGTCTAAAAGAATTCAGTTATGATGTATAGGAACATAAAAGTATCTAAATAACAAATATATCTGAAACATGTTCAGATATTTGTACCAAAATAACCATATCATCCGATTCGGTCCAATTTTTTGAATACATTTAGTTACATTATGACACATCTAATAGTTATGAAAAAAATATTAATGTATAAAAATGTAAGAGCCAAAATCCGTGCAGGTGCGTGGATCAATCTCTAGTTAATAATTAAAATCTTTGGACCTTAATATTATAAAATAAATACTTACAAGCTATAGATTTAAATCCAATTCTCATGTACTTTTTGAAAAAAAAAATATAGGCACTGTTATCTTTTATTTATAATAATACATATATTTATGCCATAACAATATTTTAATAAAAAACTTAATTCTGCGTGTAAACATAAATAAGAACTAATTCTACATTAACTATTTTTTTATAAAACACAAAATAAAGTTTTTTTACCTTAACAAAACTTCAACCACTTCCAAATAAAAGTGTAAGAAAATTCCAAATGCTTAGAAAAGTAGTAGTTTTAAAGTTCATGTTTACTTTTTGTGTGTTTGTAAAGTTGTAGAGTAGATCTTATATAATAGATTATTTACTCAAATTAACAATTTTTTTAAAAAAGTAATTTTTTTTGTTCGTAAATAATTGTAGGAAGAAACCAATTGAATAGGAATTTTAGTTTCTAAGAAAGAAATAGTAAGCGGAAGGAAAAACTAGCTTCCCTAAAAAAATAGGGAATCTATTTGACCAAAATCATGATTGGGTAAAAGGTGGTTTTGAAAAATCAGAAACTAAAAAACAATATAGAATCTACAAAACAATCAACCTTTTAAGCTTTAGCTGATTATCGGTTTCCAACAAGACATTGCTGATGTTCTGCTAAGAAGAAAGAAGTCTATCCGGTTGTAGATTCTCCCTCCATTCGTAAGAAAATATGTAAACTTAGTAAGAATATGAGACATTAAATTTTCTCCATTCATATTATATGATATTTTGGTCCTATAAATTAGTTAGATTGGATATTTCTTAATAATTTTATTTAGTTTTGAGATATATGATTTTAAGAACTTTTAGATTTTTAAAACTATTAAAAAATATATCTATACTTAATTTTAATGTTTATTATATTATTTGAGATAATATTTTAATATAGTTTTAAATTTAAAGAAAATATGTAAATTATTTATTAAATAAATATTTTTCAATTATGTACAAAATAGACCTATTTTAGTATTTAATTTTTGCATTTAGGTGTCATTAAGAGTTGAGTTTTCAGAATTTGCATATACATGGCAACTTGGAGTGTAATTAGAAGATACATGGCAAAAAAAAAGAGAGAAGAAATATTCACTAGAGAGAAGTTATGGGGTCAAATTCATAGTTTTCCAAAAATTTAGGTTTGACTCTAAAAACATCTCTAATGGTTAGTTTCATTTTTTTCTTCAAAATATGAAAATTTTCAAAAATTCAAGTAACATGTTCTACATTGGTTGTCTTCATTTTTTCTTCAAAAAAATATATTCTAATCATATTCAATCACCACTTTATAATTAATTAATAATAATCTTTTATACTTTTCTAAATTTTCTAATTTAACCCATTATTTTGTAAAAATAATAATTCCATATGCTCTTTTTTTTTCAATTTTTATTTATTTATTTTAAATACAAAATTTGATTCCAACCCAAATAAACCTTAACGAAAAATGAATCCACTTATTTATGGACTGTGCCACTAGAACTAATTGTTCTTCCTTATTTCTATAGATCTAAAGTTTTTTTCATTCTCCATTTTCTTCAAAAAAATACCTTTGCTATTTTTCTCATGTTCTTCGTCTCAACCTCTTTTATTATTGAAGAATCTAGGGAAGTCTTTTTTTAAATCTAATTCACTTTTTCGTATCACAAATCTAAAAACTCAGGTCTCTCTCTTCGTCTTCTCTTCACTCTATTTGATATATTTTTCCTTCTTTGCGTATTAGGGTTCATAAATATTTTTTTCTTTTTCTTCGATTTCTTCTTCTGTCTTGATTATATGTCGATTTATTCTTCTTATTATTTGATTTCCTCTATTTTGCGCTTCAGAGTTCTTTTGTTACGTAATATATGAAAATTCAAAAATAAAACTACAATCCATAAATAAAATTTTACCAAGTTGTACAATCGTTCATGTACAACTTTGTACAACTATAGAACTTGGTTAAACTATGTATAATTTTTTACCAAGTTTTACCTCACCAATGGCACAACTTGATAAAATTTTATACTACAATCGTTCAAGTACAATTGGTAAAATGTATAACTTTGTAAACTATAGAGCTTTGTAAAACTATAAACTTGGTAAAATTGTACATTGATCATTGAGACCTAAATTTTATGAAATTTGAGATTAAATTTAGTAAAAGTAAGCGTATAAGAGATTAAATTTTCTCTATTTAGATCATATAAGACTTTGGTCCTCGAAATTCACTAGGTTAGATATTTTTTATAATTTATTTAATTTTGACATATATGACTTTTAAGATCTAATTAGAGTTTTAAAATCATTTAATAAAATATATACTTAATTTTAATATTTATTATATTATTTGAGATAATCTATTAATATAATTTGCAACTTAAAGAAAATATTATAATTATTTTTTTAAATAAATATTTTTAATTACTTATATATAGGCCCGATTTAATAATTAATTATTGCATTTAGTTGTTATTAGGAGTTGAATTTGTCAAATTTGAAGGGGGTGGGGGGGATCAGAAAATATGGGACAAAAAATTGTATAAATATGCACTATAAAATTTGGGGTCAAAGTTGTAGATTTCCAAAAAAATCAGGTTTGGTTCTTTAGGACATAAAAGAGAGGGTAATAACTGTAAATAAGCTGAGAGATGACAACGGTAATGGTAAAGGTAACAAACCCCTTATTTTTATTTTCCTTTTTTTTATAGTTTCCGCAATGGTAATGATAACGGTAATGATTTTGGAGAGGACATAAGTGAAAATCACTTTATTAATAATGTCTTGGGAATTCCTCTTTTAGGATTATTATTCTTTTGGTTGATTTTATTTATGTCAACGATTGTAGTGACAATGTTTATGTATGAATCAATATATTTGTAAAGAAAAAGAAGCCCATGAAAATTTGATATGAATTAGATATAATCACAAAAGAATAATCTAGATACTATCACTTGAACCATGGTACGTGTTGCTCACGCAACTTTCTCCTACTGTTACATGTTGATTTTGCAATTTTATTAAACAAATAAACATACAAAATTATTCATAAATTAGTTACTTTTGAAATTTATTTAAAGTTGTTAGTTTAAGTGATCAGAATGTGGAAGTATCCTGGCCTAGTGATCAAGGTTTAAAAACTTTTACACTAGAACTGAAGTTCGATTCCATGTCGATCCAAGTGTTATGAAACGAGTTAAATCGTGGAATCGTTGATTTTAAAGTTTTTCATCATATGTATATAATAGATATTATATGATGGTGATCAATAATTTGACTAGTGTTTAAGATAAAAAAAAGCAATCAGAATATGAAATTTGATATAATCCGTTCCTTTTGAAATTGGAAAGACAGAGAGAGATAACAAAAGTTAGTTAGTTTTCAGATATATCAAAACATATAAGATATAGCAAGATCCAAATTTTATTTTTGATTTTATTATAATAAAAAACTTGCTATTTTTTACGTGTTTCCTTTTGAGATAGTAAACGCAAAGCACTATAAATAGCGACCATACATGTCTAAACTAAAAAGGAATTGATTTGCAAATATCAGCTAACTTCTACATGTCTCTCTCTGCCTCCGTCGTTGTTGCCGCCATGAAACAGAACCCCTTGAAACGCAAACGCAACGACGAGAATGAACAAACCAAGCCGCGTCCACCTTCTTGGGAGGCTCTATGCGTTCTTGGCCCTTTCATGGACGCCGAGACTCTAGCCGTAGCTTCTTGCGTCTCGACCACGTGGTTAGAATGTTTCTCCTCCGACGATCTATGGAAGGCTCTCTTAACCTCAAGGTCCTCACAACGCTCTTCTCCTTATGACATCCTACTGAAAAACAACACGGACAACATCTCGTGCAAACACTTTGTCTCCGCCGTTGAAAGGGACGCGAAACGCCGCCGCAAGGAACAAGTGGCGGAACTCGTCAAGATATCACTCTCTGACCTGAGCTTCATAGTCCACGTGTCCACCAAAACAAAGAAAGCATCGGTTTAGAAGAAGGGTCAAGATCTCGAGTTTGGTCCTAACGACAAGTTCAAGATGGAAGTCGACGTAAGCAACGCAGCTATCACTGCCGGTGAAGAAGACGTGAGGATGACGTGGCAAGTCATGCACAAGGGCAAGTTCTTCACGCTAGCGGATAGTACAAAGAAGGGGTGGTTCACTGATAAACTTGAGGACAAGTGTAACCGGAAGCTAGTAGGTGGCGTCAAGCCGAGTTTTAACGGTGAAGATGTTCTTGAGAAGATTGGGTCAGACGGCTGGGGATCTCTGTTACTTGACGGGTTCTTGAGATATCTTCAGAGGTTTTTGTTGGAATAGTTTTCTCACAACAGTCTTGATGATGTAGAATTTCTTTTATTATTGGTATTTACTCCTTTTCTAAAATACTTGTAGCATCAATGAAATTCAGTAAATTTTAATTTTCTCATACTTTGAGTAAAGCTATATTTCATGAGACAAGGAAGTTAGTATTCATTAATTAAGTAGATGGTTTAGAATGTAACCTAGAAGTTCTTTTGATGTTGTGATTCCCTCCTTGTAAGTACTCCATATAGTATTAATGAAATTCAATAAACTATTAACTTCCCTTAATTTGAAGAAAATTATATGTTCTGACACACACACACACATAAAATTGTCAAGAAAACTAAGTTTGTGTATAGGTTTTAAAGAGCTGTTTTGTAAAATTAAAATCTATGAAGTCTCTAAAGGTTAGAATCCAAATAGCTTATACATACATGATGTCAACATAAGTAATACATTCAAAAGCAAAACATGTGTATACAACATAAATCCATAAAGAGAATCAAGAAACCACCAAAAAGGAAGAAAATGAAAAAGAATATACCTTGGTGCCATCCTCAACATGTAGCTGCCTTACTGGCCTCAGATGACGAAGCTCATAGGACCACCAACCATCTTGCTCCACCGAAAAACACCGGTTCAGTTTCTGTCAAAGAAACGCAGAAATGTATGTGAGCTCAAAGGACTTACCCTGAGAAGGTATTTTTCGTTGAGTGGCTGAAGCAGTTCATCAGGAGTCTTAAGCTTTATCTGCTCATCGGTTTCCATCAAGACAATAATGATGTTCTGCTAAGTAGAAAGAAGTCCACCCGGTTGTAGATTCTTCCTCCATTGGTAAGAAAATATGTAGATTTAGTAAGAGTAAGGAAAATAAACTACATAAGTTTTGGTATAAACAATATCGTATCTGTTAGTGTAAGATAAGCAAGCTATGCGATGTAGAACACACAGTAGTACCGGGTTAATCAATTCCAAGAAATACGACTATATTTATTCTTTTAAAAGCTCACACTTGTTCTTCTTAAAAGGAATAAACCAAACAAGCTCAAGAGACCCCTCGACTTGTTTGCTAGTCTTACTCGTTCAGAGACCTAAGACAGACTCTGAACCACTTAAGCCCTTAACCCCTAGATGCTTTGATTCTCCTTATTCGGACGTACAAAAACTCTCTATTGCTAAAAGCTCTCTCTCTGTGTTACCCCAACACAATATCACGACTCCTTCTTATATATCTTTAGAGAAGCCCTAGATCTAAACTATCTACCCAATGGAAACTTTCCATTTCTTTTACTTCAGCGAATAAGCCAATCTTCCTTTTCTCTTTAGATCGATTGCTTCTTCTCCAAGTCTTCCTTAAGTATGCCTCTTCATTAAATCTTCCTTTTAATGCATTGGTCTTGACACGTACTTCTCATGATCCATCTCTCTGATGTAGTAGTCCATATCGCACTTCATGAACTACTTCTGCTCTGCTACATCATCGTCTTCATCATACATCTTCAGTATCTTCTTCATATCAGGGATGTGACCTGTCATACAAAGCTGCATTACCCGAAATCCAAAATGGGGAAATAGCGGTGATTTAATGTTGAGTGTAAAGTGTCTTTGTTTTGTAAGTATACTATGAAATGTGCGTCATCAGCAGCAATAACAATAAATAGCATATAGCTGTATAAACAACTTGAATCTCATTAAAATTCAAGATCCGGTTCGGTTGAATCATCGATTTTAAACCCAAATTTACTTTTATTTGTATTACTTATTATTTTAGGAGTTGAAATTCAATTATTGAACACACAATTATCCATCTTCCCTTTCACTTTATCATGTTTTATTATGTTCAAAATTGAACAGCAAGAATTGGGAATTGAGTTAATATTTGTAAGATTCACCTATTTGACCCTCCGCAAGGCGAGTGTGGATCGATGGTTTTGAAAGTTTTGGAAATATAGATTTAAAAGCAAATTGAGTTTATTTGTTGTGATTTTGGCTTGCCTCTCATCACTCACGCATGGCCAGCCTCTCTTTCTTACTCTGTTTTTGTTCACTCACTCACTCTTTGTTTTCACTTGTGTTACAATTGAACACAAGCATACACATTAGGCCTTAGACGTATTATCCGGGATCCGAATTCGATCCGAGATCCGTCCCGGATCCGCTTCGAAAATAGGATATCCGGAGTGCCCGGATCCGAATCCGGAATACCCGGATCCGAATCCGGATAATAAAATTTTGGATCCGTCCAAACCGGGTCCAAATCCGGATATCTTAATTTTTAAGTCCGGATATCCGGATCCGGATCCGTGTTTTTAAAATATATTAAATTTTTAATTTTATTAATAATTATATTTGATATATTAGTATTTATACATAAAATATTTTTTAATATTATATTTAAATTTTACTAATATTATATGTCATATATATATTCATAAATTTTGTATAAATATTTAATTTATGTTTTATTTTTATTTTTTTATATTTTTATATTTTTAAAATATTTTTTATTTATTTTTAATTATTTTTACGGATCCGGATCCGAATCCGGGTATCCGCGGGTATCACAATATCTAGACGGATATCCGAAGTCCGGATACCCGGAAGACGCGGATCCGGATCCGGATACTAAAGTCACGGATCCGGCGAATCCGGATCCGGATCCGGATATCCTAAAATACCCCGGATATCCGGTCCGTCCCACCCCTAATACACACTCTCTTTACTCTCTCTCTCTCTCTCTCTCTCTCTCTCTCTCTCTCTCTCTCTCTCTCTCTCTCTCTCTCTCTCTCTCTCTCTCTCTCTCTCTCGCTCTCTCTCTCTCTCTCTCTCTCACGTAAGTTGTTGTTCTTGTAGAGAGAGAAGAGAGAATACTTTGATTGTCTACATTTTTACTTTTCCAAATCTTTTTCTTATTAGACTTGGATATCTCTGACAACAACACAAAATACTACCACACGGCACTCTTCTTGGTTGGCTTAACTTAACTAACTAGACTTTACTTCTTGATTTTATTCTTTGTGACCAAAGTCACAACTCAACTCCTCTTTAGCCTTTTTTGGCTCTTCTTCGTCGTTGACTTGCAATACAAGCTTTCTTTTTCTTCTTTTGTTCTTGTGTTTTCTTCTTGAGAACTTCTTCTTCTCGCACATCTTCTTCTTTGTAACTTCTTCTCTGCTACTCTTCTTTGTTCTTCTTTTGTACTATTTAACCAAAATTTCAATCTTCACACTCCCTCTTGAATCCTTTGATTAAATACCCAACTCCACTTAGGGACTTGAGTCCCATCCTCCAAGATCACATCTCATTGTTCTGCGAATTTTCTTTGTCATCTCATGACATGTTTTCTTAGCTATCTCTCTCTTTTTGGTGGCCTTGCCTCACTCCTTCACTAGCTGTGTTTGCAACCAGTTTTTGCTCCCTCTTTGGTGAGCTTCTTCTCTTCACTACTTGGTGTCTTCTTTGATTGCCAGCATTGTTCTAGAAAACATTTAGACTATCACAACGCCCAGACCTAGCTATCACAACCACCGTTAAATTTTGCATATTATGTTTTAATTAAAAAAGGAGGATGTGGTAAGTATGGTAAACAATTTTTTGACAAAAAATCTTTTGACGACAGGGGTTTTTAATGACAGAATCAACTTAACAAACATCTGTCTGAGCCCAAAAATGGCTAGAACTAAACGGATGAAGGAACTAAGATCTATCAGTCTATGTACCGTCGGATACAAAATTATTACAAAGGTGTTATGTCAATGGCTTAAAGGTATTTTACCCAATTTAATTGCGGAAACTCAATTGGCCTTTGCTTCGGGGAGATTCATTTTGGATAATATTCTTATTTCTCAAGAGATGTTCATGGGTTACGTACTAATAACTCTTGCAAGTAAAATTTTTGTTCATTAAAAAAATACGAGCAAAGCCTTTGATAAAGTATAATGACCATTTTTACAACAACTACCTTTAAATATGGGTTTTCTCTTCTTACTGGGTTTAATTGGTGATGCAATGTATGCTATCGGTTAGTTATAAGGTTTTACTAAAAGCGCAACCAAAATGATATATAGTCCCTGAGCAAGGATTGCGGTAAAGAGATCCTCTCTCCCATTATCTTTTTTATTTTATGTACGGAAGCACTTATTGATAATATTAGAAAGGAGGAGCGAGGAAGAAGGTTGAAGGGTTTGAAAATAGCGCATGGAAGTCCGGCGATATCACATTTACTATTTTCGGATGGCAGCTTTTTTTTCTGCAAGGCCAGAGTGGAAGAATGTAATGTTACTTGCAGCTTCTTAAAGACTACGAAAATGTTTCGGGTCAGAAAATAAATTTCTCAAAGTCTTCAATTCAATTTGGCCACAAGGCCCTGATGGATTGCGATCTGACCTTCAAAATCAGCTAGGCATCACCAATTTGGGAGGAATGGGTAATTATTTGGGTATTCTTGAGAGCTTGGGAGGATCAAATATTTGGTATTTAAATGAACAAGTAAATACTAAGGTCAATATCCGGACTGTTCGGTTTTTAAAAAGAGGGGGAAAGGAAGTAATGATATAATCAGTGGCATCAACGATGCCAATATATGTAATCTCATGCTTTAGACTTCCAAAAGTGGTGACAAAGAAGATTACAAGTACCATTGCGCATTTTTTGGTGGAGTAGTGGTGGCAATAAGAAAGGAATTCATTGGTACTCATGGGATAAAGTATGCAAACATAAAGATAATGGGGGTTTGAGCTTTCAGGATCTTCAAAATTTCAATACATCTTTGCTTGCAAACTATTTTGGCGTTTGATAGATAAGCCAGATTGTTTATTCTCAAAGGCTTTTAAAGGACAATATTTTTGGAAAGCCTATCCTCTCGATCACCATAAATCTTATTCATCTTCTTTTGGGTTGAGAAGTATTTTCTCAACTAGATCTGTGGTTAAAAAAAGGGTTAATCAAAAGAGTGGAAACAGGAACAAACATTTTAGTATGGACTGATCCTTGGATCCCCGCTCCTCACCCGAGATCAGCATTACCAAAAAATCATCATCAAATTTTAAATCCTTCTCTTAAGGTGGAACATCTGATTAATCCGATTGATCTTTCCTCGAATGTGGATATGCTTAATGCATATATACATACAGGTGATGTAAAGAACATTCAAGGTTTGGTGATCAGTCGATGTAACCGCTAGATTGTATGGCTTTATAGAATCAGGTAAATAGTCGGTTAAATCAGGGTATAAGACGGAAACACTATATCCAGATAAGGGTACAAAAATGGTTTTTATGGTTCGAAGACGAAACCTTTATTGGCCTTTACGTGGAAATTGTGGTACTCTCCAAAGTTGAGACATGTTATCTGGCAAATTTTATCAGGTACTCTCCCGGTTTTGAAGAATTTGAAGGCATGAGGAATGAAATGTGATTTACTGTGTAGTATTTGTGGTGCAGAGGAGCAAACTATCAATCATGTTTTCTTCTAATGCCCACCAGCTATACAGGTTTGGGCTCTGTCAAGGATTCCTTCATACCTAAGAATTTTTCCATCATCCTCAGTCTTAACTAGTATGGATTATCTATTTTGAAGGCTTCCGAAGGACTATGGATTTAGTTATTTTCCATGGATTATGTGGTATATTTGGAATAACATAAATGATAAAATCTAAAAGAATAAGAACGGGAACCCACAGGAAATTCTATGCATCCTATGCATCACTGAAGTAGAAGGGGTGTTGTTGTCTGAGGTGCAAGCTATGGTTAACCACAATCTTGGGACGATTCAACCGGGTCTCGCTTTACAAACCTTAGGGAATTCTAGAATCTGTTATGTCGACGGTTCATGGAGGGAGCACGATAAATGAACCGGTAAGGGTTGGTTTTGTAGAACCATAGGCTCCTATGAAAAGATGATGGGGGCGATGAATCTCCAAAGAAAATTATCACCTTTACATGCCAAATGTAAATCTTTGATTTGGGCTATGGAGTGCATAAAGACCCTGCAGTTCTCAGACGTAATTTTTGCAACAAACTTTTCTCAGCTGGTGAAGATGGTGTCGACATTTGAAGAATAACTAGCCTTTACTATTCATATGGAGGAATTTCGACGCAATAAGACTTTCTTTCCTACCTTTGTGATCAAACATATTCCATGGACACAAAATTCTAGGGCGGACAAGCTTGCGCGCGGTGCGAAAATTTCTCCTTCACCTATGTTTTATGTTGATTCATCTCCTCCAGTTTAGCTTTTCGAATCGGTAGGAACAAACTCTTAGTTAATTTATTATTGTAAAAAAAAAAGACAATCTTCGGTTACTACCCCAAATGAATAAGAGAGATAAAATGGATAGTAAAAGGATCAAAGTGACTCTTCCAAAGACCGAAATGTATTAGATCAACCACATTGCTTAGAACTCTTGAAGAATTCTTAAACAAAAAGATATTAATATTAGTCCAAGTTACAAAAAAAAATAATATTTTAATACAAATTAATTTTAGTTAAATTTTGATTTGAAAAATACTCCTTCCGTTTTTTTATAATTGACGTTTCAGAGAAAATTTTGTGTTCCAAATTATTTGACGTTTTCAATTTTCTATATAAAATTTATTAGTAATTAATGTTAGATGACCAATGATATTATAGCTTCTATTTTACTATTGGTTGAATTGTGGTTAGGTAAACAATTAATGATATTTTTGTTTAGAAAATGATAAAAAATTAAATGTTTCTTAATCTGTGTGCATAATCCTAAAACGTCAAATAAAAAAAACGGAGGGAATATTACATAATTTATAAATGACCAGTGTTGAATGAGGTTCTCTTAAATTTCTTAAAGTCTCTCTTGTAGGAACTTCCTTCTCTCCTCTTTCTTTATTTTTGATTAATTTTACACTTTTTATTACGAGATATTTATGTTAGATAGTTCCATTAAAGGTGCTATTAAAGTCTTTCGGTTTCCGTGAGATAATGTGACAGTGTATTTGTGAGTTTGTAAGCTGCATCACATGTCACAGACAGATACATGTGCAAGGTATTACTTTTATAGTTGTGTAACGATAGGAAAAAAAATTGTTACTTCATGCTGCTAATATATTTAGTCAACCTAGCTCTCATATGATAATGTATAACTAGATTTTGACCAAGCGTGGGATTATTTTTGAAAAAAAACAAAATTTATATGAATTTGCATTTTTTATTATGTATCTACATTTAAATGTTACACATGAACCGTTATATTCAGTGTTCTAAAACATGATTCTGACCTATGGTTAAACCGACAAACCAATGACTTTATATGTAATATGATTTGTTTTTTTTCTTAAACTTGTTATTTAAAAATCTTATAAAACCAAAAAAAAATGCTAAAACTTGGGATCCGGCTACCGTTTGAACCTATGGATGACCTATTATGTAATACAATTTGACTTAAATTTTCATATTTAAATATTATAATTAAGCATTAATGATTTGTATACGATTATTATAATTTAGTGATTTAATATTGGAATAAATATAATTTTTTTTTTAGTTTACTTTTATTGTTCACATGTTATTGGAATTTTTTCGATGTGTTTTGGTTTATTTTTAATTTAATTTTATTATTCATATTAGATATTTTAATATTTATTAATTTTAATTTGTTATATATTTTTATTATATATCTAATAATAATCTTTATTATTAGATTTTGACTCACATCTTAATAGCACGAGATGGATTTTTATTCAAAACTTATTTAGTGAAAATTAAACATTTTATACACATGTGTTTTTTTTAAAAAACATTTATTTTTAAAGTATATATAATAAAATTAATATTTATATGAATATAATTTTATGAAAATAAAATAATTCATTTATATAACCTACCTTGTATCAGTTTTACTTATATTTTAAAAGTTCAAATTATAGTACACTTTTTTTTTAACTTTTATGTTGGTAAAAAAATGTTATTTATTTTTCCACCATTAATATTTAAACTAACTGTCGTTATTCTACTCGTCTATAAATATATTAAATTATTTTTTAATATTTTAATTTAAATATTTGGCACGTTACGTTTGGCACGCTACGTTTTTATAAGTCAAACTATAAGGATTATGTTGTAATATAGTGATAGTAAGGGTTAATCTAAAGTAATTTTCTATTGAAAAATCAACCTTTACACCATCACAAATTTGAGAAATTTTAGTTTCAAAAAAAAATAAAAAAATGAACCTTTACTTTAAACCAATCATGCACACTCTGTTCTTATAAGAAGAGAGAAACCTTTCTTTCTTTTTCCAAACTCTTTGGTCTTTCTAAAACGAACTCAGCCATGACATCACGGCCCGCTACAAGATCGATGACGTCACATCATCGGAACTCATTGCCGGTTCCTGAGGACATCGCTATGGAGATATTCTCGAAGCTGCCGTCGAAGGCGATGGCGAGAAGTCGTTGCGCATGCAAGCTCTGGTCCTCCATGCTTCGCCGTCAAGATTTCACAGACCTGTGATGTCTCCGAGATTCTCTTCTTCTCGTCGCCTCAGCCTGAAAATCCGGAAGAGAACTCGTACGCTGTAGCCTCTAATCATCTTGCGTGTTTCCCACATTCCAATTCATTCTATGGTTGTACCAATGGCTTCTTCTGTTATGGAGCTGACCGGTTCTTTAAGGGGCTGAAAAAACCAGTGTGTGTTCCGGTCATATGTAACCCCAGCACGGGACAGTCCTTGACCATGCCTAGACAAAGAAGTATGGAGTGGAAAGCTATCTTGGATATGACCCCGTCGCAAAAGAGTTCAAGGTATTGTCGATGAATAACTGGCGTGTAAATGATGAGTTGGTCTCTGTGGAACACCAAGTTCTGACATTAGGAACCAAGAAACTGTCATGGAGGTTGGTCAAATGTTGCCTACCACATTTGCCTTCTTCTAAGTGGATATGCATCAGTGGTGTTCTTTACTACGCAGCGAGAGCAGCCGGATCTTTCGTGAACTCTATGGTCGTTTGTTTCGATTTGAGGTCTGAGAAGTTCTTTGTCATGTTTAGTAAAGTCATGCCTGGTACAACAACTCTGCTAAACTACGATGGGAAACTTGGTTTGCTTATGTGGGTTCTAGGAGATGCTGCAAAACATGAGTGGTCCAAGCATGTATATGTATTACCTCCTTCGTGGGAGGATGTGGTTACATTGCTGGAATGGTTGGTACCAATGAAATTGTATTGTCCCCGTGCTACCAAAGAGTGCCTTACTATGTCATCTACTACAATGTGGAGAGAAAGACGATCATAAAAGTTGGAATCCGAGGACTGGAAGCGCTTCAGGGTAAGAGTTTCGAAACCTATCTCAACCACGTTGATAATGTTAAGCTACTCTAAGCATTTTATAAGTGAGACAAGTTTGTGTGTTTCGTTTTTTTTCTTTCTAGCATCTTAGTTTGAATAAGCCCACCTGTTGTGGATGATAGATACTCTTCTTGATCATCTTTAATACATGAACCAAAATTATATTTATTTATTTGTAAATCTAATTTTTAATATCTTTGATAAATTTATACACCCATTTATTCAAAAATTAGTTTTATAGTTAAATAATATGGTATAAGTTATATGAAGAAATTTTATAAATACCAAATATAGAATCAAATAGCTCAAAAATAATTGGTATATTTATTCGGTAAATTATTTGTATAATGTTTTACAAGATATAAGAGTAGCATAAATATATTCACTATGTGTGTGCCGATTAATTTAGTCTATAAAGTATAAGAGTAGCATAAAATATTATTAAAGATATATTAATTCGTACTGAATGTTCAAAATATAAGAGCATCATAAACTATGTTACTGCATATTTACCTTCTTATCTGATTTACATTTATAATATTTTATATTTTATTGTATCATATGATCTAAAAAGATATATTAGTAATATTTATATAGTATTTTTGAACTCTAGATGAAAATATACATTTAATAATATTTTTTTAATTAAAAACATGATTTTATTTTAGTTAGAATTAAATACAAAATAATATCACACATTAAAATTTAAAAAGCATATATTTAAGAATGAAATCAAGAAAAAGTTTCATTAAAAATACTCTTAATTAGTTGTTAGGGAAAGAAAAACCAAAATAATATTGTTATGTAAATATTAAAAATTATTAAACCAATTATTTAGGAGATGGTCCAACTTAAAAAATCATACATAAGTGAGTTGGGACTTCTATTTTAATAGAATAGATATATGTAAATGTAATATTTCTTTTTAACTTCAGTTTGTAATTTCCTAAAGGACTCACTTTCCTTTAATATACTTTCAACTCGAATGGAAATATACATTTACTTAAAACTATTTGTAATTTAGTTTTTCAGTAAATATTTTTTTAAAAAAATTATAATATCTAATGATCTCCACATATATATTATATGTTACTGTATTGTTGTCATATCTATATTATTAAAATTGAAAAAATATTACATTAATTGTTTTTTCTATTTTTATGTAGTTTAACAATTTCATTAGTTATATTACCTTAACACTACATTACATCATTAATTATATTACCATAATAATAATAGTAAATATTTTTTATTAGATAATCAACATTAACTTTGTGCCAATTATAAAAATAAAATAAAAAGTAAAATGACTAGATTTTGTCGATGGTTTAAATTTCGTTTTAGTTTATTTTATTAAAAAATATTTTATAAAATATGTAACATAACATTAACTTTACACACTACATTATTTTAGTTTCATTTGGTGAAAAACTACGTAACCAAACACAACAACATGTTTATTTGAATAAAATAATAACTTAAATCAAATAATAATAATGTATTATATTTATTGTCGGTTGATTTTACACTCTATATAACTATTTTACTAAATAAAAACTCTTTTTATTTCACTTAAATTAACCAAACACATAAAAAAAAAATTAAATAGTTACATAATCAGTTAGGCATAAATATTGAGTACCCATTCCGTTACGGATTGTTCCTTATTTTGTTATTTTTTTTTCTTGTTCAAAAATAGTTGTTTCGTTATCATATATTACTAACTAACTGAACAAAATTTAGAAATAAAAATACATAGCTAAATTGCAAACCAATACAAGAATAATCTGAACGAAGAAGAAAAATCTAAAGTTTAAAAAAATTAGTGCATCAAAAAACTAAACTTCAGGCTAACACTAGCTCCATATATCATTTCAGATTACAATAGGAGCGACAATATATTTAAGGGTGGACAGTCTTGCACGTAGTGCCAAAAAACAACCATTTTTTTTGCTTTTTATATAGATGCTAAGCTACCAATTTGATTTACCTCTATATGAGTCTATTTAGGAAAGACAATACATATACTACCAACCAAAGATAATTAGGCAGATGAGATACCGTCTTACAGTTTGTTTGTCAAAAAATACAATGAAACCACTACATATATATATATATAGTCCCAACACATATCTACCAAGCAACCTCTTTAATTTTCTCTTTAGTTTCTAGTTTCAAGTACATCCAAAGGTTCCATTTCATTTTGCATTTACATGAACTTATATATTAACTTAACAAAAGCGAACAACATCAATTACAATTGGAGTTACACCAATTCTTCCAAACAAAGGGGGAATACAAAAGTGAAGCAGTACTCCTCTAAACAAGGAAGACCAATTTCTTTATTTAACACAAAAAGAGAAAGAAAAAAAACAGCAATGCAAATTCAATCAAGAATACGAACCATCTTCTACAAGACTACGAGCCATCTTCCACAAGATATATCCTAGGAATTTATAAAAAGGACTACCATGGTCGAACACGGCACCTCTACCGACGCCATAGCCAACTCACTCCTACACCAACTCTGCATCCAGCTCCAAAACCGAGCCCAAAGTGCAGTTTAGGAAGTCCTGGTCCGTATCCTCCGATAAGACCAGCGCCAAAACCAAACCCGCAACCGGCACCCACCGCTAAGGCCGGACCAACATTTCCTACATCCTCAAAAAGCTTCATCACCAATCCCTTCTCATTTGAAGATGTATGGTGAAGAAGATGATGTAGCAGAGCAGAAGTAGTTCATGAAGTGCGACATGGACTACTGCATCAGAGAGATGGATCATGAGAAGCACGTGTGAAGACAAATGCAAGAAAATGAAGGAGCCTTTGGTAAAGATATGAAGATATTTATCAAGGCGTGGATGTTAAGAAAAAGGAGTGAAGAATAAGCAACCGATGAAGAAAAGAAGAAGGTTGTCTTATTCGCTGAAACAGAAAATGGAAAGTTTCCATTGGGTAGTTTTAGGGCTTTTCTCTCTAGGTATAAAGAGAGAGTCGACAGGGTTGTAGTCGGCTAACACACAGGAAGAGCTTTTAGCAATAGAGAGTGTTTGTACGTCCGAATAAGGAGAAGCAAAGCATCTAGGGGTTAAGGGCTTAAGTGGTTCAGAGTCTGGCTTAGGTCTCTGAACGAGTAAGACTAGCAAACAAGTCGAGGGGTGTCTTGAGCTTGTTTGGTTTATTTCTTTTAAGAAGAACCAGTATGAGCTTTTAAAAGAATAAATATAGTCGTGGTTTTTGGAATTGATTAACCCTGTACTACTGTGTGTTCTACATCGCATAGCTTGCTTATCTTACACTAACAATTGGTATTAGAGCGGGTATCTGTACTTTGTTTGTCTTAAACAGGTAGGATCCTGCGGAGTAAGATGGATAGCTATCGCGAGTTGGTGACGAATTCCAATGTGATCCTTGAAGTAGGAAACTATGGTTTTTGGAAGGCGCGTATGAAGGCTGTGGAATCTGGTTGGAAGTCACCTGTTGCAAGAGGCGTTGATGGGAAAGATGTTCCAAACCTGGAAGAATTCTGGACTGACTATGAAAACAAGATGGCGAAGTTCAATGCTCGTGAACTAATTGTCATACACTGCAGCGTGGCAAGGAAGCAATTTGAACTGGTTCAAGGGTGTGAGGCAGTGAATGATGCATGGGATATTCTGCAGAGGCACTTTGAAGGAACTCTGAAAGTCCAAAGTTCTAGGAAGGATATGCTTGCAACTAAGTTTGAAAAGCTAAAGATGGAAGAAAATGAATCTGTTGGAGATTTCAGCTCAAAGATCAGCTCACTGACGCAAGAAGCACTCACACTTGGGAAGAAATACAAAGAGAAAAAACTCGTGAAGAAGTTCCTGAGGTGCTTGCCGTCAAAGTTCATGGCATACAAGACAGCTATGAGTGTCGCCTGTAACACCGATGAGATGACATTTGATGAAGTAGTTGGGATGCTACAAGCGCATGAGATGGAAGTGTCTGGTGGGAAGAAGGAGAAAGGAATTGCTCTTGCATCAGTTGAGAAGGATCATATGGAGGACAATGACCCAGTGAGCTTCCTGGTTAGAAGGTTTGATAGAGCTCTAGGAAAGGTGGAGAATGGACAGAAGAAGTTTGGTTCAGGAAGGAAGACATCTGAACCAGATAAGAACTACAGGAAGAATGATGCTAAGTGCTACGAATGCAAGGGGTATGGTCACTTTCGAACTGAGTTTCCTACAGTGAAGAGAAGAGATCTCCAGTGTCATAACTGCAAAGGATATGGACACACTCAATCTGAGTGTGAGTCTGATGGAAGGAGAAAACCAGAAAAGTTAATGATAGGAATCAATGACAGCGACTCGGACAGCGAAAGTGAAGAAGAAGTGAACAACTTCGTGGCATTTCTGGGAATAGTAGAGTATGACTCAGAATCTGAGAGTGATGTTGAACAAGAGAACGAGCTCAATGAAATCTACAAGGAAGTTCGAGAAACTCTAGTGAAGTTGGGCATGGAGAATCTTGTGCTAATCAAAGAGAAGGCGAGACTAGAAGCTGAAGTACAAGTTCTAAGGGATGAACTCAACAGGGAGGCAGAGTTAGCCAATGAGAGCGTAAATTTGATCAAAGAGAAGTTGATTCTAGCAAAACAAGCTGATGAACTTAGAGAAGAAATACTTGCTGAGAGGAAGAAAGCGGCTCATCTTCAAGCTGAATTGGATCAACAATATCGAAAGATCAAGATGCTCACAGGAACTAAACAACTTGACAAGATTTTGAGCAGTGGCAGAACTGAAAACTCTACCATGGGACTTGGCTACACTGGAAGGCACAGTAGCTCAACGGGTACAACACGTTTTGTGTCTAGAGGATTTGCACATGTTAAAGAAGTCAAGACACAAAGTACCCCAGCTCAAGTCAGCGGATGTTTCTTCTGTGGGAAGTTTGGTCACTACAAGAAGTATTGCTACAAGTATCTGGAACGGGTCAAGCAAGTTTGGAGACAACACAAGGTTTGGAGAATTGGTAAGACGTCTCGAGGATGGGTAAAGAAAACTGACCTGTATCCTAAGGCAGTGACTAAAACAAGAAGTACCTTTCGATGTAACATGGCGCGAGTTTCAAGTGATTCAGAATCTGATGAACCGTGGTACTTCGACAGTGGTTGTTCTGGACACATGACGGGAAACATTGAGTATCTAGACAAAGTGTCTAAAGTAAAAGGAGGAAAAGTAACCTTTGGAGATGGAGGCTGTGGAGTCATTCAAGGCAAAGGGACAACATGTAGTTCAGAAGTACCTAGATTGGTCAATGTCCACTTTGTCAAAGGATTGAAAGCTAACCTGATAAGCGTAAGTCAGCTGTGTGATGATGGACTTACGGTGAGTTTCTCAGCAATTGATTGTCAAGCCATCAACAAGCATGGGGTAACAGTTCTACAAGGGATTAGGGCTGGCAACAACTGCTACATGTGGGATAAGAAGACTAAGTGCATGAATGCCTTCAATGCTCAATCCTCACAAGACAATGTTGAACTTTGGCATCAACGTCTAGGCCACATGAATCTGCGTAACATGGCAACCCTAGTCAAGAAGAATATGATTCGTGGAGTACCTCAGCTTCGAATAAAAGAGAAGATCGGGTGTGGAGCTTGTAATCAAGGGAAACAAGTAAAGGTACAACACAAGAAGGTCTCGGATGTACAAACCTTGGCCCCCTTGGATCTAGTTCACATGGATCTAATGGGACCAATACAAATCGACAGTATTGGAGGGAAGAAGTATGTGTCTGTACTAGTTGATGACTTCATAAGATTCACATGGGTCAGATTTATCAGAGAGAAGTCAGAAACAGTGGAAAGCTTCAAGATTTGGGCGCTACAGTTGATCAATGAGAAAGGAGGAATCAAGAAGATACGCAGTGATCATGGAGGAGAGTTTCAGAATGAACTAATGATGAAATTTTGTGAGATGAAAGGAATAGCTCATCAGTTCTCAGCTCCCAGGACACCACAACAAAACGGTGTAGTAGAGCGAAAGAATAGGACATTGCAAGAGATGGGCAGGGCGATGATACATGGTAACAAGATACCTCAAAGGTTTTGGACTGAGGCACTGAGTACTGCATGTTACATCATCAATAGGGTGTGCTATATCTTGAACGACAAGGACTACCTAGGAAAATTTGATTCAAGAAGCGATGAGGGCATCTTCCTTGGCTATTCAGGAACTAGTACAGCATACCGAGTGTTCAACAAGCGATCTGCCATGGTTATGGAGTCAGTGAATGTGGTATTTGATGACTTGTCGGTGATCAGTTGGGATGACAATGAATCTGATGAAGAGACAGAGACATCAGAGATCAGAACGAGAGAAGAAGTATCTGAGATCACTGAATCAGAAGGTGCTGCACCAACTGAAGTACTCCAGCAAGTACATCGTAATCATTCTGCTGATGATGTGATTGGCGGGTTAGATGAGGGACGAAAGACTCGGGGCAAGGTGATACACTTCCGAGAGATGGTTCAGTTTGCTTGCTTTGTATCTTCCATTGAACCAAAGACACATAATGATGCACTACGTGACGAATACTGGATTGTGTCAATGGAGGAGGAACTGGAGCAGTTCGTAAGGAATGATGTGTGGGAACTTGTGCCTAGACCAGAAGGAGTAAATGTCGTGGGAACTATATGGATCTTCAAGAATAAGACTGATGAGTATGGAGAAGTGGTTCGGAATAAAGCGCGATTGGTGGCACAAGGGTACTCACAGGTTGAAGGAGTAGACTTTGAAGAAACATCTGCACAAGTGGCTCGTCTTGAGTCCATCAGGCTTTTCTTAGGAATGGCTTGCATCCTGAACTTCAAGGTATACCAGATGGATGTAAAAAGTGCGTTCTTGAATGGGATTCTGCAAGAAGAGGTCTATGTGGAGCAGCCAAAGGGGTTTGAAGATCACACTCATCCGCAACATGTCTACAAGTTGAAGAAAGCGTTGTATGGTCTCAAGCAGGCACCTCGAGCATGGTATGAGTGCCTTACAACCTTCCTAGTAGAAGGAGGATACATCAGGGAAAGTGTAGACAAGACATTGTTCTGTATGGAGAAAGATAAGAACATCATCATTGTTCAGATCTACGTGGATGACATTATCTTTGGAAGTACTTCACAGTCAATGGTGGATGAATTCGTGAAGAATATGACTGATGAATTCGAGATGAGTATGTGTGGAGAGCTGAAGTACTTCTTGGGGCTTCAAGTAACTCAGTCCGAGAAAGGGGTGTTCATCTCACAGAGTGCCTATGCCAACAATCCAGTCAAGAGATTCGGACTAGAAAACAGTAAAGTCGCACGTACGCCAATGAGTACTTCAGTAAAACTTGCACGAGATGAGGCTGGTGAAGATGTTGATCCAACCTTGTACAGAGGGATGATTGGAAGTCTACTTTATCTGACAGCCAGTAGACCAGATTTATCTTTCAGCATGGGAGTATGTGCAAGATACCAAGCCAAGCCTAAGGTATCACACTTGGATGCAGTAAAGCGAATCATCAAGTACGTCAAAGGAACGGAGAGCTTAGATGTGTATTGCTTAAAGAATTCCAACAAGAACTTGGTGGGGTATAGTGATGCGAATTGGGCAGGATGTGCTGATGACATGAAAAGTACCAGTGGAGAATGTTTCTTTCTTGGAAACAATCTTATCTCGTGGTTGAGCAAGAAGCAAAACTCTGTATCACTCTCTACGGCAGAAGCAGAATACATTGTCATGGGTAACTACTGCTCACAACTTATCTGGATGAAGCAGATGCCAGCTGATTATGGAATGCACTCAGGTCCCTTTCTTTTGTATTGTGACAACAAAAGTGCAATTGATATCTCAAGGAATCCGGTCCAACATTCAAGGACGAAGCACATTGACATCATGCACCACTTCATCAGAGAATTAGTTGAAGACAATCAGGTAGTAATCGAACATGTAGTTACTGATTTGCAGTTGGCTGATATATTCACTAAATCTCTTGAATTTAATCGTTTTATCACACTAATAAATGCAATTGGTGTGTGTAACCTTGATTGTTGAGTCAAGTTGTGCAGAGAGTAGTGCAGGTGCTGGTTCGGGATGTACATATGATTCAGATTGGTTTTGGAACGTGAGAACGCTGTGGAAAAGAGCTGCTTTGTATGCCGTCAATACTGTAATGGTACAGGTTTCACGTCAATCTGTGCCCCCCCTCTCATTAAAAAGAGCCAGAAATGTTTCAGAAAGATGCTCAATAAAAAGAAGGAAAAGAAAAAACTGATAGATTCATGATGGGAAATAACAGGGGTTTCACAGCGCGAGAATAAAGGATGAAAACCAGCAGTATTGATGAAGGCATAACAATGTGAAAGCTAGCCATAAAAAGACAATCATGTGCACCAGAGTATAAGATCTAGAAAGAGTTATATGTGCAGCCTGAATCAAGCACTGAGTCAACTCATGAAGCACATCACATAAAGGGTAAATAAACTGATCTAATGCTTTCTATTAATCTTGAATCAGCCAATTGTGAGTTGTGACTCGTGTTTTATTATTATCTTGAAAGTCTGATGATACAACATTAATTCACGAATGTGCCTAATGCTTATGTGTTTGGATGAGAGAAATTAAATGTTGTAGGTATGCAAAGGAGAGGATAAAAAGTCAGGGACTAGATGTGCTATATCAGAAAAGTTGAGTCAGCATTATTCAGTTAAGGGAAGCAGTGGGGCACAAACCCTAACAATCTTCATCGTGCTTGTGAAGCTAAATCTCCCAGCCTCTCTTCATCTCTCTCGCAAATCAAGCAAAGAAACCAACCTCTATAATGGAAAAGCCAAGAACTCAACTCAACAAGGCGAATTATCCAAGGTAGAGAAGCATGTAGAGGTTGAAGCAAGTCGAAGGTCACTCTCTGATGGTTAACCTGAATCGCCTCCGCCGAAAAACGATCCACCGGTGTCTACAGCTCTTCCTGAAGTAGCCAAAGAGCTCGAGTCCTTCAACACTGTAAATGAGAAAGCTCAATCTGAGTAGAGTGATGAAAGGACTCCTGGTTTTGAAATAGATCCATCTGCAAAGAACCTGTAGCAGATCCAAAGCCGCATAAGGAATCTTCAAGTACTTCCGTGCCAGATGCTCCGATCATAGATGAATCACCGAAAGATAAGGATGAGTCTGCTCTGCCTCTAGTGCTTGTAGACACGGAGAAAGCTCTGAGCAACGAGTAGCTAAAGGAAAGGCACCTGCCAAAGCTGAATCGAAGAGAAGCTTTGCTAGGACAACACATCAGCCAGCTCCTGCTCCAACTCCTGTTCCACGGACTGCTACACCTAGCTCCAAAACTAGACCACGCCGAGTATCGGTTATGAGCTTGGATCACTTTTCATACCTCATGGACCACTCACCAGGGTTGATCTGCAAGTGGCACTACAGGACTGAACTCGAGCTCTTCAGGCTTTAGCTGAGATCGTTCAGGATCTTCAGAGTGCTGTAGCAAATTAGTACCGGTCTCTCGTTATGAAGTATTGATGTCTCCTGTTGTTTTTAATCCGTGTGCTCACAAGCAGGGGGAGAAGAAGAGGACTGAGATGCAGAAGACTAAGTTTATGGGGGAGCATTTGTATATGCTATAGTTTATGGGGGAGCATTTGTATATGTTATCCTTTGATAATATGCATTGGTGGTGTTGTGGTTGCCATGTCTTCTATCTCAGGTACTTGTGAGACGACGAATTAAAAAGGGGGAGATTGAAGATGTATGGTGAAGAAGATGATGTAGCAGAGCAGAAGTAGTTCATGAAGTGCGACATGGACTACTGCATCAGAGAGATGGATCATGAGAAGCACGTGTGAAGACAAATGCAAGAAAAGGAAGGAGCCTTTGGTAAAGATATGAAGATATTTATCAAGGCGTGGATGTTAAGAAAAAGGAGTGAAGAATAAGCAACCGATGAAAAAAAGAAGAAGGTTGTCTTATTCGCTGAAACAGAAAATGGAAAGTTTCCATTGGGTAGTTTTAGGGTTTTTCTCTCTAGGTATAAAGAGAGAGTCGACAGGGTTGTAGTCGGCTAACACACAGGAAGAGCTTTTAGCAATAGAGAGTGTTTGTACGTCCGAATAAGGAGAAGCAAAGCATCTAGGGGTTAAGGGCTTAAGTGGTTCAGAGTCTGGCTTAGGTCTCTGAACGAGTAAGACTAGCAAACAAGTCAAGGGGTGTCTTGAGCTTGTTTGGTTTATTTCTTTTAAGAAGAACAAGTATGAGCTTTTAAAAGAATAAATATAGTCGTGGTTTTTGGAATTGATTAACCCTGTACTACTGTGTGTTCTACATCGCATAGCTTGCTTATCTTACACTAACATCATTGTCTCTCCTCCTCCTGTTTCTCATCGCCTCACTTCTTTTTATAAATCAAACTTTAGTTGGGTCTGAATGGAGGAGCCTGGAGAAGGTTTGAAGAAATCATCTCGATTCAGTCATCAATGTACTGCGGTACACACTTTCTGGCATAATTAATAAACTATAAAAAGCTCAAAAATCAAGACGTTGCACATGGATGAAAAAAATAGAATATAAGATGCTCTTTATGATGAAAAGTTTTTTATTGAATAAATTTTACATTCATTCGAAAAAAAAAGATAATAGAATATATACATATACATATTATTAGAAAATGTTAAATTCAAGTTTATCATTAGTTTCCAACTTAAAACCAATTGGCCATAAGTGGACTGACCATAATCCTTTAGATATTGTTTAATTCTTTCGCTAACTAATGATGTTAGACTTAGTTTCATTCATTAACACTCCCCCTCACGCTCATGCGTGAACAACTGTAGGAAGAACATCCACGGAGTGACCCAACATCGGGTGGCTCTGATCCCATGTTAAATTCGAATTTATCATGGGCTTTGAACTTAAAACCAATTGGCGATAAATGGATTGACCCTAACCCTTTATATATTGCTTAATTCTTTCTCCAAATACTGATGCGCAACTTAGTTTCATTCACTAACAAAAATATTACTAATGATTCTCTCTACTCTGTACAGAGTCATATATATGTATTACCTCATATGTGAATACGATCAAGAAAACCGTTCTACATCTCTATGCCTCTTTTCATGGTATCGGAGATAGAAACTTAAAATTCTCGATCTCTCTGTTTTCTTCATCTCTATCTTTGCCTTTGCTCAAGTTTGTTTTTCGAAATCATATCTGAACATGCTGAAAAGATTGAGACCTCTGTTACTCGGTCTGGAGTCTCGACAATTGCTATGGAGATTTAAGAGGCTAACGATCTCGCGTATGATCTCACCTCGAGTGATAATCCCAAAAGTGTTATCTCTCACCCTCTTTTGTGTGGAGATAAATATGAAAATGGGGGATAAACTTGGAGACTTCTCTAAGTTCTCACAAGAAAATTGGATTTGTTGATGGAAGTCTTGTCCAGTCAACAGAGGACTCTTCAGACTATGAAGATTGGAGGACCATCAACAAATTGCTGGTCTCATGGATCAAGATGACCATTGACCCAAGACTGCGATCAAATATCTCACATAAACCACTTGCTCGAGATTTATGTGAGCATATCAGAAGCCGATGCCACGTCACTAAGGGACCTCGCGTACAGCAGCTACGCATGGAGCTTGCAAATTGCCGCCAAAACTGGTATGAGTATTGAGATATACTATGGCAAGCTCACTAAGATTTGGGATAGCTTAGAATGTTATCAACCAATGGTGAGTTGTACTTAAAATAGATATGAGTACAAGTTGAGTGCTACTATGGAGTAACAATGTGAAGAAGATAAAGTTCATGACTTTATGATGGGGCACAATGAGACTACCTTCCGTACTGTTAGCTCCTCATTGATGCAGAAGCTGATCCCGAATCTTGAGCATGTGTACCTCAAAGTGACACAAGATGAAGTCACTCGAGTACAAAAAACGAATGAGCAATGAACATCAAGAGGGAATGGTGTTAGTGAGTCAACAAGTCACACGACCACGAGACATAAAAACCAATACTATATGTTCAAATTGTGGGCGTGCGAGTCATCCAGCTGAGTGCCGCTTCCAAGTTCTCGGATATCCAGAATAGTGGGGTGATATACCTCGTACTCGAACTCGTAAAAGAAGATTCATAACAGATGGTGCTTCAAGTGATCATGGAAGAGGAGGCACATGTCGTGCAAATGTAGCCTAAAATTCTTAGACACAGTTGTGGATGAAAGATGTGGAATCCGGAAACAGAAACTATTGAAAACATAGACTATTGAAAAAAATTAAAAAAAATTAAAAAAAATTAAAAATCTATTTTGGTCATTTTTTCTTGAGGTCTATTTTTATGACAAAACTTAAAAATGTTTATTTGAGAGATTTACCGATATATTTTAGATTTTTGTATGTTTGGAAGCATTTTTGATGCATTAAAGTTTAGCTTCTAGTTTCAAGTTCATCAAAATGAAACTGGCAGCCTCCGATTGCTTTTCTTGTTTAAAAAATAAAACAGTATTGCCATCGAAATTACATCAATTTACAAAGGGGAAATGAAAAATGTGAAGAAGGAAGACCAATTCTCTTTATTGTACCAAAACAGCAATTCAAATTCAAACGGAGTAGTTGCGGTTTGGTTTAATGTGTGGATTCCACTGTGTTTTGACATAATTTATGACGAATACAACGAACCATCTTCCACCAGAGATATTCTATGACATTATAAAACGCCCGATCGTGGTCACGAACACGGCACCTCTACCGATACTATAGCCAACTCCTACACGACTCTACATCCAGCTCCAACTCCTACACGTGCCCCTATTTTGTTTTTTTCCTTCACTAATCTACATTAATTTTGTGTAGTGTTTTCAATCCAAAAATTAAACATAATGAAAAATACCATGTGCCTCTCTCAATATTTGTAACATCATGATTTATGTTATATGTGGACAAAAACTTAAGAGAATTAATTTGACTACTTATTTCATCAAAATGCATTTACTTTTTCCGTCACATATCTATTTAAAAAGTCAAGGGTGAAGTGTGTTTATGCCGGAGCCGAACCAAACCCACAGTGGAGGACTTCAAGAAGAATACAATTCTTGGAGAAAAAGCATAGTATACATTCAAGAAGAATTTTTGTTGACTTCATTCTCCAATGCTTCAACAAAATTATCAGAGTAACCACTCAACAATCCAGGACTAGCCAAAGTCTCCCTCAATTTCATATGATTCCTCTTCACTATATTCCCAATCTCACTGTCCTTATCCATCACAGATTTAACTGCATCTCTCAAGCTCTCTTTGGAGAACCATCCAGAATCTTCTCTTAGCACTTTCACAGAAACTTCTAATTCTTCACTCAAAAGTTTTGTGGTAAGAACTTGATCACCTGATTGAGGAATAAACACAATCTGACAGTCACTAATCAGAGATTCCCACATTGAACCAGATCCACAATGGTTAACAAAGCAACCTACTGATGGATGAGACAATATCAAAGGTTGTTCCACCCATCCTCCACAAACGATACCACGCCCTTTAACCCGTTCTTTGAACCCTTTTGGTAATGCTTCTTGAATCATTGATGTGCCTCTTGGCGGTTTAACTGCTACAAGAAATGGTAAACCAGTTAGCTCCATTCCTAAACAGAGTTCTTGAAACTGATCCTTCTCTAAAATGGTTTGGCTACCCAAAGCACAAAACACTACCGAGCCAGGTTCAAATTCGTTTAACCATTGGATCCATTGGTCTTCAAGTTGTTTAACACTCTTTTCTTGCACCTCAAGGAACATCGGACCGGTCAAGAAAACTTTTCTCTGACATTCTCTCTCGATGAAACTGCAATATTTACCCTCGATTTCCGCACATGTCCTAATGGAAACTATGTCACAATTCTTAAATCCTGTAATGATCCGACTAAAAACCCGCTTGTGGGTATTTATGAAGATAGAATAGAGGTTAGCGTCATGCCCACGTAACCCCACTTTCGAAGAAGGATAACCTGACGGTTGAGGAAACCCTAATTCAACACCAGGTGAAAGAGCAATAGCTACACAAGCTGCAGACACGATCTGGTAACTCACACTCTTGACTCCAAACTCTCTGGCCATTTCTGGAACCCAAGGAGTTAAATCGAAAAAGATTAGGTCTGGTTTCAAAGCACAAACCTTTGCTTCGACTTGATCGCGTAAGAGATCCATGGCATCGGATATGACTCTCCCATTCATGTTTGGTGGGAGATCTGAGGCTGTCTCTGCGCCAACGGGCAGACCTTCAACAGGAGGAAGAGTAATAGGGTGGAAGAAAATGCTCTCAGGGAACAGATTGAGAGATTCAAGATGTTTCTGAGCTTTATTGGGAAGCAAAAAAGTTATGTGGTGACCTTTCTCAGCTAGTTTGTTGGCTAGATGAAGATATGGGATCATATGACCAAAAGCAAAATATGGGTACATAAATGCATGAAACTTTGACCCCATTTTCTCAAGAGATGAAAAAGAAAAATTTGTTTTGAGGCTTTTCCCCTGGAATAATAGAAGAAGTGGTACTTTGCTTTAGATCCTATGATGGAGATGCTCTGCTCAGTTTCTCTATGTATATATCTAGTAAATTACTCGTTTTTAGCGCTAATTGCCATTATTAATTAGTATTAGTTAGGTTAGGTGGTCTTAGTTGGTGGATGGATATGCCATTTCTTAAAGAATGTATTTGTCCATATTTTATTATTTGGGGTTTTGTGTTTAGGTGTAGTGTGAAGTTCATCTATTTATATTATATTAATGTATTTAGAAACCTATTATTTACAAATCAGTGTAAATTATATTAATTTTCAAATCTAACAGGGAAATTGCAATCTACCATAAGTTTGATATCGATTTGCAAATTTACCTTTAATGAATAAAAAATTTCAATAATACCTTTTTTGACGAAAATAGATTTTTATAAAAAAAATTAGAAACTCAATTTTACCCATTTAACACTAACTCTAAACAATAATTACTAAAGTGTAAACTCAAATGTTAATATATTTTTGATAATGTGTATTTTTTCAAAGTGGTACTTAACTTATGTTATTCTTGGCAATTTCTCAAATTTTAATTAGTATTTACAAATCCAAAGGTTTCCTCTCAGATTTGAATCTTTGTATTTTTAACAAAGAAATCCATACAAACCCATTCAAAACTATTATGAAGTCAAATCTATAAAATTCGGATGATTGAATAACACCTAATTTAAATTAGAATGTATTAATCATAAAACCAATAACACATGATTTCAATAAGAATTTCAAACTCATAGAACTAATAATACTTGATTTATCTTGGATTTTCAAATCCATTATAATACATGAACCAATAACTCCACTTATCTATTATTGACCACTAGGGGTTTTTCTTCACCAATGTGCAACAATAAAATTTTAAAATTTTAAATTATATTTAAAGATAAATTCTTTTAATATTTTAGATTTTATTATTTGCATACCAATATTTAAATATAAATATTAGTTTAGTTAGAAATAAAATTAAGATAAAATAAATATTTTATTTATAATTAATTATAGTTTAGAAAATATATGTATATATTTAGAATTATAATCTTAGATATATTTTCTTTTATTTTTTTAAGATATATTGAATCAATTTGTATAATTTTTTTTTCCAAAAAAATAATAATATAAAATTCCATAATTATTAAAAATAAAACCAACATAATTTCTAAGCTTTGTAGATATCAAAATAAAACAAATGGTATTATGATTAAAAGTTTATAAATTTTCAAAAAACTGTATAAAATTTTTTAAATTTTTTTAGTAATAAAATTGTATGATTATAAAAATGTACTTAAATAGTATTTTAATTTTTTAAATATATTTATATTTCTGTTATTATATTATTTAATGTCATATTTGAATGAATTTATTTTAGTAATGATGTATTGGTTATTTTCAAATTATAAAATTTTTACCAAAAATAGAATTCAACATTAAAATATAATTACTATGTCACATTTACCCTTAAGTCATATCATTATTTATAACATGTCATATCATTTCTGTATAAATGATTGTGGAGAAGATATGTGTGTAATCAATTTACAAATAATATATAGGAGACTGGAATTTGTTAGTTAGGTGGTCGTAATTAGCGGTCGTAATTAGTGGATTGAACGTGCCATGTGCTAAATGTCATTGATCATTGTGAATTTGTGATCCCGATTTGTTTGTAGTTCTTTAGTCTTCTGGTCTCAGTGTGAAAATCCCATGCAGTTAAAAATTATAATTAAGTGAATCAATGGTCGAGTGAATAGGTCTGCCACTTTCGTTGGAGCGGTTGTCAATTTAGTTTTTGGTTAGTTAGATTTGTACAAAATTGTACCGATAAGGTTCAGAAAGAGCTACACATTTTCTTCACTCTCATACATAGGCCCAGGAGAGATTGTGTAATGCTTCGACCGCCTACAGCTAATCGACTTTCCACTCATGTTCTTTTGATCTATACACTCTATTCCGTTTGGTGGAAGGTGTGTTAATTTTTTGGAGGCTCTTTAGTCTTGTTTACTATCCATGAAATCACGATATGACTTTATCTTGTGCTTTGGTTTCATTTACACAATATTGTAAATTTTTTCATGTTTTGCCTTCACTTACACGATATTATGAATCACTTCCCAAGAGGTCACTCATCCTTTCACTATTCTAAGTCAAACACTCTTTAACTTTGTAGTTTTTTTCTGGATATGTGCCCAAGAAGTTAAATGAACTTTGGTGACATAGATAACCAAATCAATTCTATTAAGTCTTTCCCATATACCACAAACCGGGATGTTACCATTCACTCCCTCTCAGAGAGAGTTGCGCTCCAAGATGGTTATCCATGTTAGTGTGACGCCACACAAGGACTCCACACTTGTATGGATTTAGTTCTGATACCACTTGTAGCCCCTTGGCCGTCTACGACTAATGGAATTTCTACTTCTGCTCTCTTGGCACGCGGGTCACATTCCGTGCGACGAGCTTGTGCATTAATTTTTTGGAAGCTCATTAGTCTTTTTTATTATCCTTGCAGTTACAATATGAAATTTCCCTTGTACTTTGACCTGACTTACACGTTATCGAAATCACTTCCCGATAGGTCACCCATCATTTCACTACTTTACGTGAAGCACACTTAACTTTGAAGTTTTTTCTGGATATATGTCTGAGAAGGTAAATGTATTTTGGTGATCTATATATATATATAAATATAACCAGATTAATTTTATTAAATCTTCACATAACCACAAACTGAGATGTTATGGATTGTATACTTAGATTCTGCCGTAATCCCACCAAACTGTTGACATAACTACCTGCAAGCACAAAAGTTAAGGACAAAATTAAACAAAATTCCACAAAAACTTAGTTAAAAAAATAACAAATAGAGATTTTCTATAGCTGTGTATTTTTCTAGGCAAAAAATCAGTTAGAGTGTACTTCATGGTTGGGAGCTGGACCAGGGCATGTGGATGTTGTGACTATAGGTTCTTTGGAAGATGAGAAACCGATGGGAGGCGTCAAAACTAAAAGATCTGAAATTTTAAATACTATTTTTGTGTTCCTCTTTACAAAGCCACATCTTGATTACATATATAAAATCTAAAACTATTATGACTCATAACTATTGGATAATACCCATGTATTGTAATATCCACTTCCCTTTCAAATTAGAGCATGGAGATCTCAAATACACAACTTGGAAAAGAACATTCTTCAAGCGTCTTCGTTAAGGTCTGCCAATTGATATGTTGTAGGTACATGTTTTATGTATGGAATCCCTATTTGTATATCATAAATCTGACTCCACATGTTTTGTCATCTCATAAAACACATAATTAGGTGTAATGTGAAAAGCATATTTACTATCACAATATATATCCATGGCACCTGAGTATACTACCCAAAAATGATAACACAGCCTTAATCCACTTCAGTTGCTTTGGTGTAGCAATTATAGTTTTATATTCTGATTTGGCAAAACAAAGCCACCACATCTTGCTTCTTTGATTTTTAAGATACATGAGAAGATCCCAACTGCGCTAACCAACCATTCAAAGACCTCTTTGTAATAGGACATTCATGCCAATCATAGTCACACCACACTATAAAATGAAAATTGCAATCAACTTTCTATAAAATTCTCATTCAAGGACAACCTTTCGAATAACAAACAACTCTCAGTGCAACTGACCAGTGATTGTCCCTTGGTTTATGCATAACTGGTACAAGATGTAAAAAAAATACACAATATCATGTCTAGTCACAACCAAATAAATAAATCTCCCAATCAATCTCTGATACTTCTTTGGATCATTAAGTACATTCTCCTCATACTGTCCCAACATATGGTCAGATTCCATAGGAAGCTCCATTGGTCTACCACCAAAAAACCTAACATCAAATATAATATCAAGCACATACTTTCTTTGGGATAAATATATATATATATATATATTTTGCTGCGTACAATTTATATACCCAGAAAACACTTAAATTTTCCCAAATCCTTCATACGAAAACAAGCACTCAAATATCTCTTGAACTCCCTAATAGCTTTTGGAGAGTTCTTGTTATCTCCAGATCATGAACATATACCAGAACATGCAACTGAAAATTAGCATTCACCATTGAAAATAATGAGTAATAAGACTTATTCTATGCAAAACAAAACTTGAAAAGAGCTTCTGAAATCTTGGGAAACAAACACCTCGGATCTTGTTTCAGACCATATAAAGATTTGAGTAACACCATTTCCTTCGTAGAAGCATTGAAACCCTGAGGTAGCCTCATGTACAACTCTTCTTTCAAGTCTTCATGAAGAAGCACATTGTTTACATCCATCTGATGAATTTTCAATTCTTTCTATGTAGCAATATGAAGAACCAATCTAATTGTACTCATCTTTACCACATGAGAAAATGTCTCTCCGTAATTAATTCATTCTTCTTGTCAATTACCACAAGTAAAAATTTGAGCTTTATACCTTTCAAGCGATCCATCATCATTACACTTTATTTTTAATACCCACTTGCATTCAATCATCCTCTTTCCTGGAGGCAAAGATTCAACTAACCATGTCATATTATTCTCTTAAGCCTCGATCTCAACTATCATTGCTTCTCACCATCTTGGACATTTCATCACCTTAGAAAATGTCTTTGGTAAATTAACAATTATATTAGCCATAACCCTGTGACTCAGAAAATCTATCATAGTTCATAAAATTCTCAATTCCATATTTTGGACTGTCAATTTACTAACAATAAAGGAAGACATATGAACAACCGTATTAATCATATAATCACATAACTTGACATATGCTTTTTTCTCATACATTTTCATAACATTGTATCTGATGCAACACTCCTAAAGATTCAGATGGAGTACTTATTTCAGTTATGTTGTGTCAGTGTTGTTTGCTCTGTCTGCATGTTCAACATGTGTCATACGTTCTGCTCCATTCTCAGCTGCTCCCTATGGTACATGCACTGGTTGTCTCACTGCATCTGCAACAATTCTCGTTTATTTTCTTGACATTGTATCATACATTATATTACTTGTGTCAACAATTTTTTCAACTCTTCCCGCAAATCTAGATTCACCAGTAAACTCAAATGAGGGACTCGACCAACTTATATCAAAATCCTTGACTCTCTTTGAGCTTCAAAGAAAAGAAATTTATCTTTGATGAAAGATACATCTCGAGAGATGAATTTTCTTTTTCAAATACAACATAGTCCACCCGTTCTTCGAATAAGAGCAACCAATGAAAACACATTTTCTATTATGAATAGCAATTTTTTCGCTAAGACGCTTCTGATTATGAGCATATGTGAGACATTCAAAGATTTGTATCTCACTAAATGTAGGAGCCTTTCCAAACAAAATCTCATAATGACTTCTTCCCTTGTGTATCTCACACGGTGTTCACTTGATTAAATGTGCTACATCCAACACACAGTGACCCCAAAACTCGATAGGAAAACTTATTTAAAACCTCAAAGCTCATGCCACATTCAATATATACCTATGTTTCCGCTCAATTCTTCCATTTTGTTAAGGTATACCCATACATGGAGTCTAATGGATCACTCCCAATCAATGAAAATAGTCTCTCATATTCAAGAAATCACTCCCATTATCACTTTGTATTATCTTCACATGCTTATTAAATTGTCTCTAAACTAAAGAAAAAAAACCACTATAGCTCTTTCAATCCGAGTCTTTTCCACACAACGCTGGAATAATCATCCACAACTTTAAGGAAGTAAGAAAGACCACTCAAGCTAGGCGTCCGATATGGTCCCCATAGATCAAAATTTTATCATCTCAAAGCACTCTTTACTTTTATTTGAACTCAGTGGAAACTCATTTTAACATTGCTTCGCTTTATAACATATGTCACACCTGGATACACCAGTACTTCAACTATCAACACCATGTAATTTTTGATAAAAAGCACTTGTGTCAACTTCAAATTCTTGTCAAAATAATCTTTCCTTCTTGATAACTATTCCTATTAGATAATCCAACCAAATACAGTGAGAGACTCTGTTGACATAAACAAGAGAGCTCATCGTACCTATCATATGGTATAAAGCTCCACTACAATTATCCACTTAGCCGTGAACCCTTTTTCGCTGGAAAAATTAGTTGATTTGGAATTTAAACAAGAATCACCCAAGACTTGTTTCCATTTTTCTTTCTTAAATCCAATTTTGACATGTGAATCAAGACGTATCATAATTGTATGTGACACAACCAGTGTATGTGTTTTCTCTCAGTGAAGTGCTTTCTGCAGCTGTTTCCACAACAACTCTAATATCGCTTTCCGCAAATTTATTCTTATCAAATTTCTTATCTTCCATCTTCCACTGGCTAAACAAAACTCAATAGACCCAAACAATCTCAAAGCTAAATCACAAATCGTGAAATAAACAAACCCAAAATTGATGAACAATATATATTTTATATAGTCCGGTTTAGTTACTTTAATAATTCTTAATCTTGGTTAAGCTTCTTTTTGCATAACCAACTACATAAGTGGAGATTTGTACATAACTGAAACTTAAGCTGAATAACAAACTTTTCTATTCATTATATTCTTCCTCTTTGAGCTCTCTATCTTTGCTTTCATGGAATCAGCTTAAGGTGTTGAAAATGGGTTAATATGGTATCAGAGCACTCATAATCACTTCCTCATCCTCGACTTCAACATGAGCTTTCCGATCTCCGTTTACTCGCGGTTTATTAACCTTCTTTGCATCGCAATTGGAGATTTTCTGTTACAACGAGCTCTTACTCTCTTCTTGTTTGATCCTTATTTGATTACTCATCTTCATACTGTCTGATTGATTTGTGATTCTTTGATCTTCTTCTGTTTCCATGGTGAATCCAACTCAGATTGTTATGATATTAAATAAATCAATATGATAATCCATATCATCTTCACCATAATGATCATTATGAACTCATTTCGGTTACTGATCGTTTGACTGCTCCTTCAGAGTTTCATTCATGGAGGTGTTATGTGCATATGGCGTTAGATGTTTACAATCAGCTTGGTTTTGTTGATAGTATGATTTATAAACCTATTTATGCGCATCGGAATCATGGTGCATGGTTTATAAGCAATGATATGGTAGCTACATGGTTGATGAACTTTGTATTCAAGAAGATAGGACGAATATTACTTTTCTTCAACACTATAGAAGGAATGAGTAGGTTTAAGAAAGATGTTGCACCTAAGTAGTTGATATAGGACATAAACTGAGCAAGTTTAAGCAGTGATCAATGGATGTTCAGCATCTTATATTGAGATTGTGACATTATTGGAAGAACACAATAATTATGTTGAACTTCCATTATGTATATATGGTAAATGTGAATGTAATGCAACTGTTCTTTACGAGAAATTGCAGCACACGAAGTAGAGTAACTAAGTTTCTCATGGCGTTGATTGAATCATATGCTCAAATTCTTCGGCATGTCCGTATGTTGAAGCGGATTCCCAAAATAGAAGAACGTTTTAACATAGTGACACATGATAAAAAGCAAAGACTGATTAAAACTTTATCTTGGGTTGATAATGTGGCTTTTCAGAGTTATGCTCCTTCTGTTCTGGTTCATCAAGCAAAAGAGACTCCTTATGTTGCTGCTTACAACACTAATTGTACTGTGAAAATGTCGGTTTGTACACATTGTGGTAAAGATGGACATACAATTCAAAAATGCTTTAATTTGCATGGCTTTCCTCCTCGATGCAAGAGTAATAGTTCTACTTATCATTACAAGGACCAATCCCAACCAAACGTGCAAGAGTCTCAACCACAGTTACAAATGCCTTCTGCTACACATTCTCACACTACGAATACCATTGCTAATGTGTACTCTTCATCTTGTTTTATTTGTATTCTACAGGATCTCTCATTACAACTTCTCCTCACATTAAAAATGGTGGTAAAATTGAACTTTGCAGAATTTTACTCCTCATCAAATTCAAAATCTCATTGCTCAGTTCAATTCTCAAGTTTGAGTTCAAGTTCAAGAATCCAATTCATGCCTCCTATGTTTCTCGTAATGGTAAAGCAACCATAATAGATCATGGTGTCATCGTGTCTACTTCAACCTCTGGTATATTTCTTTTTCCCTCTACGAGCATTACACGTATCAATAAAAACTTAACATTTCAGAATCAATGCCAATCATCAATACACTATTTTTCCCCATGATGCTTAGATCATTGATAGTGGGGCTTCTAGTAATGTTTGCTCTAACTTAGCAATGTTTACCTCACTTTATCATGTATTGTCTCAGTTTCTCCTCCAAATAGCATACATGTTCTTGTCACACACACAAGCACTATTCATATTACATCTACATTGATATTATATGATGTTCTTGATTTTCGTTTTAACTTGATCAATGTTTGTTGTCATTTGATACAATCACTCCAATAAGGCAAAGTAATATTAGATTGATAAAGAAATGCTCGAACAACATTACACAAATGATGATGCTTACGCTCAACTTGTGCTGCTTATTTCTTTCCTACTGGTCGTTTACTTCAGGAACTTTCTCAAGGCATGATGATTGGAAGGGTAACCTCTATAACAATATTTAGATAATGCATTGCGTACATCAAGAACATAATGATCACCTTCTTTCGCGGTTTTGGACCTTTGTTGGCTAAAGAACAATTGTGGCATCATCGCTTAGGACATACTTCATCGAGTTTTTAATGGGAAATTGCTTCTATTTTACCATCATTCAAGCATGTTTTCTCTGAAGATTCACGTTGTTCTATTTGCCCTTTGGCGAAACAAAAACGTTTAGCTTTTAGTTCTCATAACAACTTAGCTTCCAAACCATTTTATTTGATTTATTTGGACATATGGGGCCCTTTTAGTGTTGATTCAGTTGAACGTTTTAGATATTTCTTATATTCGTTAATGATTTTACTTGGTTTACATGGATATATCCTACTATATATTAATTGAGAAAACACATTATTGATTTTTGTTGATGTGTCGATCATAGGAGAGCTCTCTAATTAATTGTTATAATTTGATTGGTTGATAGTTTTTTGTTTTTTATTTATTTAATTAGTTTTTTTAAAAGAAAACTAATCACAGAATTACCTAAACTAATCTATGTTTCCGAACAAACAATTAAACATCTTAAATATATATGAATTAACATAATTTATTTATAGTAATAAATTAATTATCATAGATTACATTATATAAGTTGATAATATACATATAAATACATATGATATTTATAAACAATTACAAGAACTATTTTTAATATATTTAGATTATTAGTGAATACAATAAATCATATATTTTAGAAAACTAATTAATCTAAGCCTAATAATATTAACAAAAGTCACTCATTCACTATATATATACATTCTAAAAATATGTCAAATAAATGTGAAAAAGTCAAATATATAATTTAAAAAAAATTCCAATATTTTTCTAATAACAATGTGATATCATAGATGATTTATCACTTTTAAAAATGATTAAAATAATTTATATTTTAAAACATAATTTTTTATGGTAAATCATCTAAAATTATATTAATCAAGAAAATTTTTATTTAATTCATCTATTAATATAAATATATAAATTAAAATTATTATGTGCTAAGTCATTTATTATATGATAATTTATTTTAAACTATTATATGGTAAGTCATTTAATATTATAATAATCAAACACATGTTTTTCCTAGAGAGAATACTCGATTAATATAATTAATATAGATCCTATTCTAATATAATTAGCATGCTTATTTTTAATATAAAAAAAGGAGACATAAATAAAAACAAGAGGTAAATAATAAAATATGTTTATTGTGTTCTTAATTCTTTTAATTCTTATGATTTAATTTTTATTGGTTTGTAGAGATACATGTATTTTTGTGTTACTAAAATGTGAACTAATTAGTTTTATGTGTATTTTAAAACATTAAGATAAATTGAGAAATAATATCAATAAAAAATATCAGTTCTACAATTGTTAAAGTCAAAGATGAAAAATATAATGTAAGCTGAAAGTAAGAAAATATTATTATAAAAAATTAGATGTATTGTTTTGTGCTATAATAAACTTTTAATATATAAAATAATAAAAATTTAACAAATTTTATACAGATAAAAATATTTTATTTTGATTTAACATTGGATCTCACATTAATATTAAGTATATATGCCTAAAATAATTACATTGCGTATTTAAATATTTAAATATTTTTTTATTTTATATATAATTATTTAATCATATTTAATTAAAATCTTTATGTATTAAATTAATTTAAAATAAATTTAAATAATACTTTTAAAATATATCTAAATTATGCTTAGTTTTAATTAAAAAAAATCTCTGATGAATTAGTGTTTAATAAAATAGTGTGATGATTGTAGATAATTTAAGGAATAATTTGTTTTCTTAACCCATTTGAGTTTTATGTTAAACACTAAAAAAAAAATGAGTGAGAAAGTGTGATTTGTGATTTGAGATTTGAAAAAATTATGAGAGAAATTGCTTAAGTTACCATTTTCTAATAATTTTTTTTCATGTTTACTTTAACCAAATTTATCCATAATTTTAAGGAGATAAATACTACTATATAGTAATTGAAAAATCACTTAAGTATTTTTTATGTGTCGTTAATAAGTTAAGTTTTAAAAAATAATTATAATTTGAATGTTTATTAGCTTTAATTAGTTAACTTCTTAAAATAAAATGTAAATTTAGAATTAATTAATAAAAATTACCAAATAACACAAGTAATATTACAAATAATGATTTATGGTAACTAAATGTAGAATTAGGAAAGAAAATATAGGTTTATCAGTTTCTTTATTTTTGATCAGTTATTTATATATAATTAAATAAAATACTTTAATTTTTTATAGAAATAAATTTGATGATTTTGTATTCTTATATAAAGGAATTAGATTTGTAAGTAAGAAATTATTAGAATTTTTTAAGGTTTTTAAAGCCCACAGAAAAACATTTACAAAAGATATTCATGATAAGAGTCACGAATTATATTGGTCTTGTGGGAGTTATATCAAAAAAAAATTGTTGAAAGTTAGAGTATTTCTGATTTTTCACGTGTTAACATAAAATGTAAAGTAATTCTAAAACTAATTATCTAAATTAATTATAATATTGTTTTTATTTAAGAGAAAGACTTGTAATGACTAAAGTTTATGTTGCTAAACTGTTTTAAATCTCATTGATCTTTTAAAAATATATACTGAAGTTTATGATTATCCAAATATTTGAAATTAAAAATTTAAAATTTAAAATTTAAAATTATTACTCAAAAACAATAACAATATAAAGATAATATATTATTTTTGATATAATATAACTACCCGCAAAATTGCGGGCAAACACCTAGTATGCTTTAAAATAAAGGCGATGTTTCAAAGGTGTTTCCAGCTTTTCTTACAATAATTACAATACAATTTCAAATAAATATTAAAGCTATTAGATGTGATAGTGCACCTTTGTTCGCCTTTCCTGATCTTATGATTAAGCAATGGAATTTACATTACTTTTCGTGTGCTTACACACCACAGCAAAGCTCAGTAGTTGAACGTAAGCATCATCATTTGTGTAATGTTGCCCGAGCATTGCTTTATCAATCTAATATTCCTTTGCCTTATTGGAGTGATTGTATCATTACAATTGTCTTCTTGATCAATCGTCTTCCATCTCGTTTACTTGATCATGTGTCCCCTTTTGAAAAGTTGAAAGGTAAAGCTCCGGATTTTACTCAGTTAAAAAAATTTCCTTTTTCCATCCATATATTTTATTGAAAGATAGAACTAAGTTTTCTCAACGAGCAAATCCTTGTGTATTTTTAGAATATCATCTAGGCTATAAGGGATACAAGCTTTTAGAATTAGAGTCTCACTCGGTTTTTAAATCAAGAAATATTGTCTCATGAATCTGACTTTCCTCTTAAAACCTCGGAGTTCTTGCGTGATTCAGTAGACATGTTCCTTAATACAATGTTACAATTGCATGCACCATTGCGTTTCGCGGATTCGATGTCTATGTCTTCATCTTGTCCTGAAAATGCATCTTCACATACTCATACACAACCTGCTACTTTGGTTACAGACACTGAGACACATTATTTAGGAGTTGGTGAGATTCATATAGCTAGGCATAAGCGTCCTACTAGAGCTCCTAGCTATCTTTCTGAGATCATTGTTCCCTTTTTTTCTTTTTTAACCATCTCTCGTCCTACTTTTCCTTCTCCGTAACCTATTTTCCTATTCCATATCCTATTTCCTCTATTTTTCATATGACCAGTTAGCTCCACATTTTCAAACATATACCCTTGCTTGTAATTTAGAACTTTAACCTAAAAACTTAAAAGAAGCCACAACATCTAAAGTATGGGATAATGCAGTGAATGTGGAACTTGATGCTCTTGAGCAAAGCATGACTTGGGATATTGAATCTTTACCAATGGGAAAATGCGGTTGGTTTTAGATGGATCTTTACCATTAAATACAATGAAAATGGGACAGTAGAGCGATATAAAGCTCGGTTAGTGGCACAAGTTTTCACACAACAAGGAGTTGATTACTTGGATTCCTTCTCGCATGTTGCTAAACTCATCAGTGTCAAACTTCTACTGGTTCTTGACTCTAAAAAGGATGGATTCTTACAAAAATGGATGTTTCAAATGCGTTCTTACATGGTGAAATTGATGAGAAAATCTATATGAATTTACCTCAGGGCTATACACCTTGCTGATGGAACTTGTTTACCTCCTAATCCGGTTTGTAGGCTATGTAAGTCTCTTTATGGATTAAAACAAGCTTCCAGACAATAGTACAAACGGTTTTCTTCAGTGTTATTAGGTGCTAATTATATTAAATCACCTGCTGATAACACTCCCTTCGCCAGAATGGTTAATATCTCTTTTGTGTCAATGATGGTATATGTTGATGATCTTGTTGTGCACAATTACAAAAGTTACTCAGGTCTGAGTTTAATATCGAGAATCTTGTTCTAGATAGATTCTTTCTTAGGTTGGAAATTGCTCGGAATTCTACTGAAATCTCATTGTGTCAACGTAAATACACTCTCAATCTTCTTGAAGACTCGGGGTTATTGGGTTGCAAGCTTAGTACAATACCAATGGATCCTACTCTCCATTTTACTAAAGATCTTGGCAAAATTTTTTCTCATCCCACACAATATAGAGAGTTGATTGGTCGTATCTTATACTTGAAAATCACATTTGATGTTCATCAGTTGATTCAATTCCTCTCAGCTCCAACGAATGTTCATCTTCAAGCAACTCATAAGGTTCTTTGGTATCTAAAGAACAATCCTTGTCAGGGCCTGATGTATTTTGCTGATACAAAAATCTGCTTGAATGCATCTTCATATGCGGATTGTACAACTTGCAGAGATAGTAGACGAAATACCCTATGACGTCAACTCGCAGCAAATGGAGTGAAATTGTTCAATTTTTGAGCAATTGTTTAGATTCCATCATTTGGAAGTGTAAGGATTTAGTAGTGGTAAAATGTTGACGTCTCGTCACATTTATTTTGTGATTCTTCTCCAAAGATACAGACAACGCTTTTGAAAATTATTCTTGAGAAAGGAATCCATAAAAAAGGGCCAATTAGTTGGTCTAATATCATTCTTTTACACATTAGACTAGTACCAGCCTCAACACTTGCTAAAATGAAGACATCAATATTTTAACATGATAAACTAGTTTGTCTGCAGTTAGGTATTTATCCAACTTCAGATGAGCCAAATATAGTTTTATCTCTCGTTTCCAAATCCAAATTATTTTTCCATCAAACTTCTCTGCAGTATTACCGCTGAAATAGTGCTCATTTCATGGTCCATTCTCTAGTCAATTTCTGGCCTTTGAAGTTGTTAATATTTCTCTCCATGAGGAATAAGAAACTATTTTTTCCGTCAAACTTCTCGGGCAGTATTGCAGCTGAAATAGTGCTCATTTCATGGTCCATTCTCTAGTCAATTAATGGCCTTTTAAGTTGCTAATATTCATATCCATGGGGAATAAGAAACTAATACTATGATAAGGATATAATAGAAACCCAAGAGAATAACAATAAACAAAATCAATGGAAACCTAAACAACAAATTGAAGAACTAATGAGCAAAAAGACTATACCACTAGATGGGTTAATGTTTAAGTACTGCTTTGAGCTAGCTAAGGAATATCGGTTTAATATTTAGATAAATTTAAAGGGATGTATAACTTTCATGATAAAATACAATTAACAGGTGTTAAAATAAATTTTAAGTTTCAAATACATTAAATGAATTTTTGTGTGTTAACAGTAATTAAGTGACACAAAATATATTATCCAAGCTATTGAAGGAATCAATATTTATTGGATGGTTTTCTTTTTTTAATTTGTGAGAGAATATCAGTCAATAAAAAATCTATTTTTTTAGTGACGGTTATAGAAGCAATATCAATTTGAATAGGAAACTACTTTAGCAGGATGATTTAACATTTTGTATATGTGAAAGAATATTAGTGAGCCAAAAAATATATTTTTATAGAAGCTGAATATCTCATATAAAGTGGTCATCATTATAGTCACCATAGAAAACTCAATATCACAATAAATAGTTTTTTGGTAACACAATAAATAGGATTTTTATTATAGAAACTATGGCAATTGTCTAAAAAGACAATAAGTTTTTTCATTAAAAGAGCACACACGGACGACAATGATCATAGTTTAAGTTTGTGCTTTGTCATGTAAAAGGATGGAAGATCTTAGTGGAGCAAGAAAGAGTAAAGATAAGTTGATGTCGTAGAAGAATTTAGATGCTTATAGGTTTGGTATTCAGAGGTCCATGATCTCTCAATCTACACATATGGTTCCCAACAAGTTCAGAAATGTATATCTTACTTCTTCTCAGACTTTGAGTTAGGTTTTGAATTAGCTTATGTAGTGTATCTAAACAATATTTATTTAATTATGTTTGAAAGCTTATGTTTTTAGATTTGTGCATGAAAGCTTATGTTTTTGCAGTTATTAGTCTAATGTGAACCCTCGAAAAGCTCTTTAGATTTTTGTATACATTTTTTTAGCTTTGATCGACAAAGGAATGTGAACGTGGACGGGTGATATGTGGATGAGTAAGCTGTGTACATGCGATGTGTGGACGGGTGATGTAGGGATGGTGTCTATGTGAGCTGGTGGTGTATGAAACGGTGATGTGTGGATGGGTGTCGCATGGATAGGTGAGGTTGCATCATGGGAGTTTTGTCCACTTGTGTTGTCAACTGGTCTTTCTTTATCGATCTTCAATATGATGTTCAACTCCACACATGTCTTCCACAATCCTCCCGTTCACAACTTTGTTGAAGGCATCCACGTACACATATCCCTTGTCTACAACTTGTCCATCCTCGAACTCCCCAATAGACACCTCATTTGTCCACACACTTAAACTATGATCAACTTCATAAATCTATGTTTGTTGTATCAAGAACTACTTCATCAGTGTTAAGTTGTTTTGAGAGATGTTGTTCTAAGCGATTATTTGTTGTTCTTCTCTTTTAAAGAAACTAATTTAATTTATCTTTCTTTTCAACGTTGTTGTTCTAAATAGTTAGTTTTTTTTGTAGGTATCCCCTATATAAACCAAGATACACTTCCACATCCACAATTATATGTCTACATGCAATGACTGATAAAACAAAACAATTAAAAACTACTTAACATAAGCATCTTTATCTCTTCAAAACTTCCACTTTAAAGATATGATTTAAACATTTTTACGTGTAATTTCCTCTCAAAAACAGATCATAATTCATATATAGTTTTGAGTTTGTATGTGTAGTTCCTTCACACTGAACAAAAGCATTAAATCCATGTCTTTGTCAAATTGACTTACCATTCAACTTTTAATTTCAGTCTTACGATTTAAAACAAATCTTGTAAATCTAAGGCCCAAGAATAAGACACAATAATCTATAAACCTAGAAAAATAAATGTCTCTAAAGAAATACAACTCCTTCCCATTGAAACACAAACATTTTTCTCTAACGAAATACAACCCTTCCCCATACTCATTAAATATATAATTGTCCAAACTCTATCTTGGGCCAAGTGAATGTGCCTCACATGTTGTAAGTGGCTCTAAATGTAAGAGAAACTGAAAATGTAGCCCAAAGAGTAATGGACTAAAATCTTGAATGGACAAAAAGCCCAAAAACTAATCTACAACCACCAAAACAAATCTATCATAGACCAAAGATTGTAAAAAGACC
>CAJHQQ010002647.1:0-60750 GCA_905132885.1 Moricandia moricandioides
TGATTTTTCAAGCTGAGTTGGACAGTCTCCCTATCAAGTATATTGTACTTTTTAGTATTAGAAGATTTGTAGCTGACGTCGATATCAGAACGATGACGTGGCCAAGACTTTTAATGCAATCTAGTGTACCCAATAACTAAAACCAACGTGTCTTTTCTGATATCATCGTGTAGTCCCTCACTGGCTAGAGTGGGACCCAGAGGCCACTGAGTTAATAAATAATTAAATGTTTCTAACTTTTCTTCGTGTCGACCATCGGACGGTTTCGCACTTTTAAATTAGGTTGCTTCGCCTGTTTCGTGTCATTAATCCAAAAGATAACGTCTTTCTCCTATTTATTTTTAAATGATGTAAGCTTATTTATTACATTTTTTCTGTAATGTTATAACACCTTCTGCTTTGCTTATAAAAAGGAAAGGATGTTGTCCATAGTGATGCAGATCAAGCTCATTAGAAAGGAGAAAATGAAGATCTTCTTATCCTGTGGTCAGTAAGTCAACCGATCGATCTTTAGGAAGGTTGGCGGCTGGACCGCCGGTTCAAGTCACTCTAAGCCACGGTACCTTTATGCAATCATTCTGATCTCACTCTTCTATTTGTTATAGATCCTAATACATGATTCTTATAAAGGTACACATATATATACTGAAGGCAAATGTAGCATATGGAGGAGAAGATCACAAGATCTCTTAGCATGGGTGGCATAATCGTTATAAAGATGGAATATACTATATATTCAGCTCATATTCGGATTATAAAATAACTAAATCATATTTAAACTTTTGATAACTGGATTGTTCTCACCTAAGTGGGGCTGGTATTATAGTCTTATATTAATATCTATAAAATATAAGCATCAAATGTTTTAGAATATCCTCCATCTATGTATCGTTCATCCCGTTGTAATGCGGCAGTACTTCTCTAAAGGTGTGTCGAAAGGCAAGTCATTTTTTCTGGCTATCAATTAATATAATGAGGTATCATCATTTTCACTTTTTGTTCTCTATCATTTGTTTGAAACGGATAAAGGACTGATGAAAAATAGTTAGTTTTAAGTGTATGAAAGTGATGTGTTTTTGTGTTGTAAGAGCATGATTAACCTTCGTTTCTTAACTGAAGTTCTTATTTTTTTTTTTACACTTTTCCGCTAAGAACCGGTTCTTAGAACTCTTATTTAACTAAGAAAAGTTAACAATTGATTTTTAACCGAAACTAAGAATTCCAATTAAAAAACTGGGTTAATGATGATCTAAGTAGTAACGTACGTAGACCTGTAACTTCGTTATTGCTATAGTATTTGTTTTCGTAGATGCTTATAAACACTATGATGAAGAGAGGAGAGCCATGAGATTGACAGTGGAGAACTGAGGTAGAGTTGTAATTAGCTTCTAGTGTATCTTTGCCTCAAGATCCCAATAAACACAATTTTTTAGTATGTAGTTCGATTTCTATTAGATACACAAAACTGCAAGAATAAATTAGCTATAAGAAACAGAAACAAACACATTCATCATATATATGATATGGGAAAGTTGATTATCTAGAGAAGAGTCTGGTGAAGAAATTTCCAGAAGATTTGGAGGGGTTTTGAAGACATGAGACATGAGCATATCTCCCTACCTTGTCCACTTGTCTTGCCTCACCCCTTGTGTCCTTTTTGCATATCTTACATGTTTTGTCCACCCATCCTTCCTCCACATATTCTCCATCCACTATAACATTTATATACACAACAATTTACAATTTATTTCAAATTTTCATAACAAATAAATTTCATCATCATCATTTTTCCAAATTCATTAGTCCTCTAGTAGAGTACCTTCAACGTAGGATTTAAAGAAGTCCTTGTATGTCCCTCCGATTTTTCTTCTCAATGCTCCGTACTGCAACATTACCAATATATTCCATGGTAAGCCAATACTTATCATGTGTATATTATTATTCATCATGCATGCTTATATTTGAGTTCCAAATAATTTACATGAATGTTTATTACAAAAAGTGAAGTAACGGACCGGTATATGGTTACTTGTGTCTAGTAGAACTTTTGATTTATTTCATGAGTAAAAATTTATAATTATACCAAAAAAGTTGGAGAGTGGTGTGGTTAATTAAGAAGAGTGACCTGTTCTTTGCTCATCTTGCCACCAGATTTGGTGGCTTCACGGGCCTCGTAGAGAAGCTCGGCGTCTTTCTCCGACCGAACTTGTGCAAAATCCAACGCATCCGTTAGTCTAGTGAACAACGAAGTCTCCTCTTCCATCTTCTTCTCCTCATCTTTCTCTTTCTTGGCTGACACGGCGACCCATCTAGGGTTCCGGTTTATTCTCGGCGATGTTCTGTAGATCGGGACTTTGGTCGTGGAGATGAACCCACTGTTATGTTGGAGAGGCAGTGCTCTTAGACCCATCTTTTGGTTTTCGTTCTAATTCCAAGTAAATGAGATTTGCGTATTGTGGTATATTATATAGTTTACATACATGTGGGTGTGTATGTGGTGGGGCTGAAATGGATAGGGAGCCACGAATGAATAATATGGCTGTGTTTAATGTAGTTACGTGGGAGTTTAGTTATCTGGTGATTTATGAGGCCTCCAATTTTATTTTTTTTATTTTGTTAATAATATGATATTTTTGTTAAGAACACCAATTGGGATAAATGATATTTATTATTTGTTTATAGTATATAAATGTTTTTTTCTTGCACAACAGTCAATTGAATAATGGTTTATATCTGCAAAAATAGTTACACCTCAACAAAGTTGTTACCGATTGACTACAAATTTGTGGCAGCACAAAGATGTAACAGACAATGCGAGTGTCTCTTTTGAAGCTCAAGTAGATGCACATGTACGTTCTCCCACTATCATGCATAGTCCTTTGTTTATTCGGTCAATGCCATTTGGGAATGAATTGGGCTAGGGATGCTCATAGGTGGAGCAGGGACTAAAGGGACTCGAGGCTTGCTTATGTTGTCTGCTTTCTTAACCGCAGGTACTATGGTTCTGACACTTTCTGCCAACTATGCGCCTGTTAAGCTCAGCCTTTGACTTAGAGAGATGAGTATAATTTAAAGATGAGTGAATGTATGGTTGGTAACTGATACTTCTCCTGAACGAATTGAACCGAAAGGAGGAAATGCCAAATGTCAAAACAAACTGATAAATATAGTGTCTCAAAGGATTCAAAGCTCAACATGACAAAATTATCTTTAAACAAAATGTAGAAAACATCTTCAAAAATTCTAGACAACACTGAGACTAGAATATAAAGAGTTTTGAGTTGCCATCTCTTTAGGCACGAGGAGCAGCAGGGGCACCACCAGCAGGGCGAGCAGCCTGACCAGGTTGTCCAGGCTTGGGACCATCCTCCTAAACATTTATCATTTGTGTGAAACCATTCAGTTAAAGGCTTCAACAACACATGTATATACAATGTAAAGTTTTTGCAACAAGGTCAAGAACAGCTTGAACAAAATTGATGGCAAAAAGATATAGTTCAGTTCACACATTCGTATCAGAACTCGTAGCAATTACTATTCAGCTAACGTTACAGTAATTGCAACTAAGAATTATACTTCAAACTAAAGCAGACCAGATTGTCTTAGGCAACAATCAAAGTAAGAAACTTTGCATCAAAGTCAAGATACAGCTGGAAACAACTAGTGTAGACCACACATTCCAATACAATTCTCAAGATATATCAAAACTGAAGTAACAGTATAAAGAGATTACCTTGCGTCTAACAAAACGTGGAGGTGGGGTACGAACCCTACGGTTGGTGCGGGAACGAACTCTCACAACGTGAGAGTGGATAGCACATGAAACACAGTACTGCATCTTAGCGTACAACTTGGGAAGAGTGTAACCTACGAATCACACACCACACAAATACATAAAACAACGACAATCTAATCACACGCAAGCAAGTCTTAACAACAACATACCATCGTAGACACTAGCTTCTTGAACATCTCTGATAGCAGCTTGTTCAACAATGTTCCTGACTAGGAATCTCTTGATCGCCTTATCCTAAGTACAAGGATAACAGAATCAGAGACAAATCTAGCTATGGGACAACGAATCAACAGGAGATCGAACACAACCTTGGGACAGCATTTTCCACAGTTGGAACACCTGATGGGGTTCACATGACCACGGTTGTGCTTGTTCCTGCCACCGTTCCTGCGCTTGAATGTCTGCCAAAAAACAAACCACTGATTCAATACACAATCTATACTTTCCGATCTTTAAATTGTCTGGCGAGCTTAGATACTATGTTCTTCTATCAAAGAACGGGAAGACATGATACCATGGTTGCAGTGTAGAGCTTCAAGCCTGTTGTGTCTCTTTTTGTTGCGGCGACAGGGGAGGAATAGTTGACTAGACCTAAATATATGCAACACTTCTGGCGTTTTAGGGTTTTTAATATAGTGGGTTTACTGAAATGTTTTGGGCCTTCAATGTAAGCCCAGGTCTGACTTAAAATGACACAATTTTTATATTTTATTTTCAACCTAAATTTAGGGGTTGGCAAAAAATCTTAACCCTGCAAATCCGATAAAAAGGTAAATTCAAATCGAAGTGAACCCGATATAATATCCAAATAGATCTTATTCTACAGTAGTTTGTTTTTTACCCGAACCGAACCAAAAACCAAACGGATATCCAAAAAATCTGAAAAAATCAAAAATACAAAAAATCTCATAACAAACACAAACTCAATAATGAATAAGTACCCTATTAAATGTTTATAGCATGAAACATTAACTGGAACCATCTATCTATTATTATAAAGAATAGTTTCCTCGATCATGGTGTTGTCATGTCATCAAATAGTGGGTGGAAAGTGTGACACGTGACTATTTTCCGTTTCCTTAGTTTAATACGAAATTTTAATGGGCTTCTTTGTTATGTTAAAGGCATTAATCTTATGGGTTTTTCACGATTCCTTCTTCGATGATGTCGACTGTAGATTACGATTTTTCTTATTCTAGTAAATAAAGCAAAATACAATGGAGTTTCTGGATTCTATGTGACGATCTCTGTTCCTAACGTTTCATCTGCCGTCCATCTCCCTCGATTCGTTACATACTATAGTGCTCCATCGCCATTAACAACCTTCTTCACTACTTGGACCCACACAGACCTCGATTCGTCATTCAATGCTCCTTATCAAAATTATGTTCTTAGAGTTATCAAAATTGTGTTCTCAATTTTTTATTTTTTAAGACATGGATTTGAATATGTTTGTTGACTATGATTTCGTTTGAAACTTTTGCTGACGAAGAAGTGATTTTGTGGATACAGGTCAAGTAGATTTCCAAGGCTACATGGTGTTCACTGTACATTGGCAGGGAAAAATGCTTACTTAAGGTTTAGTTGTAACGCTGGTAGTGCTCTGAGGATGAACTGGTATCCAAAGGTGTGCATATATAATCTTCTTGAGTTCCTCACCGGTTATTTACCTGACATTGATGTGATTGGTATCCAAAGGTGTGTATGTTATTGATTTGATTGCAAAACACTTACTTTTGACGTAAGGCATCTTGAGACTTGAAAATTCTATTCTTGGCCAGCTAGCTTCTTCTCGGACAAGAAACTTTCTATTATGAACTGGATCGAGGGACATGGAAATCAATTGTTTGTAAGGCAGTAATCAGAGGATAAGATCGTGTTGAAAACGAGTGTGGCTGCTTTGGTGGAGCTCAATATGCTCGAGAACTTCACCGACTCTGCTGTCTTTAGGTGGATTCAACGCTGACGCCAACAACATAGTCTTTGTTGTGTTCATAGCTACTGGCATGATCCATCCCAAAACGTGGAGAGGTCACAATGTATCGCAATGGTGCAAGTCATTAAAGGGAAAGAGAATCCATATCTCTATTACTACGCCATCTGTGGAGGTGATTGATCAAATCTCTCTCTTAAGTTATTCAATTTGGTTTACATTTTTAGGTTGGGATAGTAAGGGGAGGAATACATCTTGGGTCTCATTACGTGTATTTAAATTTGCTAGGCGTTAAAATAAGAGCACAGACTTGCCGGGATGAATTCAAGGAAGACAGTGACGATAATGGCATAATCCGTTTGGCCTGAGAGTTATCTCTAATGTCAGCACGTGCAGTTGGACAACTTGTGAGTAGTCAAATGAAATATACTAATCCAGCAGAGATATCTCTCGAGCAACAAAATGGACGACAACAACATGATATGAAGCTTGCTTATTCAAAAAGATTGAGGATTTCAACAGTGTAGAGACCACAAAGCGTTCAAGTCTAAACATTTTTTTTAAGTCTATACATTTGCCTTTTCAAGAAATTGGAAGAAGCTAGAGGAAGTACATTTATACATATAATTTCTTCTAAACCAAAACAAAAAGCACAGCTACATTTGGTTTACGTATGTTTTTTTTTTGTTTTTTGTTTTTCTTACGTATGTTTTTATATCCTATGAAAATCTATTGATCCTAGAACATATATTTATTGAAAAAAAATTATGTGTGATTGTGGCATTAATCGAGATGTGCACAAAATGAATAAAAAGTTAGTGATCTAAACAGATTATGAAACAAATTTTTTGAAAACTCAAAAACATTTTTCTATAAAGCTACTGTTATTAACTTTCCAAAAGTTTGTATAACTTATCCCAAAAATGTCACCAAGAATAATTATAATTCTATCATATTCATCCAAATATTTGAAATTAATTTTAAAGTTCAAATCAACTTCAAAATTAATCTCCATAAAAAATGGCACCTTGATATCTTACAATTATACACTAAAATACTATAATTCTTTTATTTTATATTTCAATTCAGATATTAAGGTATAAAACATTTTATACTAATATATTTTAAAAATAGTATGGACACCAACTATAAAAACATACACGCAGTATTTTTCAATACAAATACATAATGAAAACTAAAGTATAACTAAAAAATTATTGAGAAATATCCTAGGATAACCATAATTTTTTTTGTCTCAAAAATAGTTTATAAGGGAAAAATGAACAAAAAAAATTTATGGTTATCCTAGAATATTTCTCAATAATTCTATCATGTTAATTTTGTATCCTAGGATAACCTAGAGTTATGAGAGAAGTTTTGTGGGTGTTTTTTAAATTTTAAAAAATAAAAATTAAATATTAAAATTTGTAAAATAAAACAGATTATTTCGGTCATTTTCTTTTTTGAAAGCTATTTTTGATATTTTTTAAAAAAAAGGCTATTTCAGAAAATTGGCCATAGTTATAACCAATCACAAAATAATAATTCATACATATATAACTATATATTTTCAAATAAAAACGTCTAGAAAAATATACAAATATCCGCACGAATCGCGGATTAGTCCTAAAATTTCCAGTTTAGTTTAAAATTTATCTTCTAATTTATATAGTCAATATATATATATATATATATGAATTATAATTTCTTATTTTGATAAAAAAATTGGTGTTGAATAAAACACAAAATAATCAGAAAATTAATGCATGCATAATGAGATGAATAAACACTATTTATTGCAGATAAGAACTTAAATAAAAATGAAACACAATATCTATTTATATAAAGTAAAGATTCAACATATTTGGTGCTGCCACGTCATCAATAGGTGTCTTGAGAAGCTGACACGTGTATCATTCATTTCGTTATAGATTTGGGCTTCAAAATGCAGTGTCCACGTTAAGCACAAAACGGGTCCTTTTTATTTTGTTGTTTCTACAAAACGGGGCCTCTAAAACGGGCCATTTTCTTATTTTGTTGTTACCACAAAACGGGGCCTTTTATATTTTGTTGTTTCCTCGCTTCATGTTCCCCGTCGTTTGGGTTCTAGTGTTTCCAGCGATTTTGTTCATCTTCTTCCAGACGATCCAATTCTGAATCGGTTACGTATTCATTCCTCTTAACTACCCTCTTTGTACACGATCTATTTTCAATTCCCCCATCTGCCCTTCAATGGCGGTGGAGGTTCGAGTCTAAAAAGGTTAGCATCCCTCCCCTCGAATGCATCCCATCAACCTACTTATTTACTGGAAAATGGCTAACTCTCGCGTCTTCCTTTCAGATATGCAGTCCGGTCGATGTTCTTCGATGGTTGAGGTTAGGTTATTGCGTTTTTGGGAGGCGAGGAATAGCAGGCGCATCGATGAACTCATGTCTATCGATATGCTCTTGCTGGATAAAAATGTGAGTTCCGTTTTAGATTTATCGACTGTGTTAGATAATAATTTCCGTTTAACATTTTTGATCCGTTTAATGATTATTTCAATTTTTTCAATATATTTTCAGGCAACTATTATGCCAGCCACCGTTGCTGCTAGCCGGGTTCCAACCTTTGGTCCCCATCTGACGGCGGGGTCGATGTATTCCATCGCCGGAATTGAAGTGGCTCGGTGTAAGCCAAACTTCAGGCTGTCTGACTCCTCCTTGATGATCCGGTTCAGTGATGCAACCTCCTTGAACGTGTTAACTGAACCAAGTTCTCCACTCCCAGAAGAATGTTTCTGGTTCCGTAGTCAGCGTGAGATCCTTGCTCTAGCAAACAGTGGCAGTCAGCTCCCAGGTTAGTCTATTTCAATTGTCATCATGCTAAGCGGAATTTAAAATTAAATATTCATTCTTTTGAAGATATCATTGGGGAGATCACGGCGGTAAAGAGTTCCGTCAGTGACCCTCCGGGATACACAAATCACTTGATGGCCACCATCAAACTGGAGAAGTATGTAATTATCAGCTCCAGTTCATCTAAATCGATTTTGCATTGATTTTTAATATATTAAATGAGTTTACTACGACTGCCATGTAAATCACATGTGTATCTATTGTATTAGCAGTGAAGCATCTGTGACTTTAAGTTTGTTTGACTCTCACGCTATTTCGTTTCACCAGAAACTGGAAGCCATGCGGGGTGATCCAAGGGTTATTGTTGCGACAAGTTTAAATCCTAAGATAGTTGGAGGTATTTAGTTATATTCCGTTCGGATAAGAGCTCCAGTGTTTGTTGATACCTGCATCAGACTTTATCATGCAGGGCGTTTGTTCCTTAATGCAACATCAGGAACACACATCTACTTTGATAAGGAAACTAAAGCAGGAGAGGTCCTCTTTTACAAGTAAGTAGCATGGTGATTGTATATGCATCCGTTCATATGCTAATGTGAAAAATACATTGTTAAAATACATAGGTTATCGTCCACAGCCACTGCGTTTCGATCAGCAGCTCCTCTTCTGAAAGGGTATGCCAAGGTTGAGAATCTGACCATATCCGAGCTTAATGAGTTTGTCATAACTGCTCCATCTCAGGTGGTATGTCAAACCTTTTAATTTATTTTGAATTAATTACATGGTCGATATCATTGATATGTTTCAGGTATGTTGACCTCATGTAACTCCAGCCTTCTTTAACCGTCAATCACCATATTTTAACTACATTTTATCTTTCTTCTAGATACCGTGTGGAAATGACTGTTGTCGATGAAACTGTTGTGGCTCGGTTTGTTTGTTTCGATCGAGAAATGCAGAACTTACATACCATACGCGCCTATGAAGCTGCCCATTTATTGGTATTTGTTTGGGTTTGTGTGTTTCAATATGCAGTATAATCTTCACGTTATACTAATATACACACATGATTCGGTCAAATAAACTTATAGGCTGGAGAGGGAGAAATTCCAGAGGACACTCAGTTACCTCCTTTCGTTGCAGACCTGGTTGGTACTACTTACACCTTCCAGGTGAAGGTTAATAGCTACAATTTCATGGCCAATCACCAATCCTTCATTATATCTCTCATACTTACCGATCATGGACGTCTCCCACCTCCTCACTTCGTTGCCCATGTACGTTGTAAATATATATTCTACCCCTTCTTTTTGTAGTGCGACAATAGTTATGTGTTATATTTTCAAAGGACGGCAACGATGATGATGACGATGACGATAACATGCCTGGAACTGTATCAGTGCCTACTAAGATGGACACTGACGGCACCCTCGCTCCAGGGACTTCAAAGGTTGTCAAGAAGGCACGTGTCGCTTAGTGCGTTGGCATCAATTCTACCTATTTCAATGTAATCGTGGTCCAGAGATCATTTGATTCTCCGCCTTTATACAGTCATACAGTTTGTAGCTTTTTTAAAAAAAGATCCTTTTATATATTAAAAAATCTTCGCCTTTGTTCCGCTATTACATTTAACAACCTTTTAATACAACAACTTTTATTGTATCTTACAAATTTCAAGGACGCCTTATGAACATTATTCGTTTTTAGAATATACAGTTGACTAATTTTAAATCGCTGGTCAAATAATTAATAAATTACATCTCACTTAACCATCAATAACATATAATCTATAAATATGTTTAACCTCAAGACCAAGCTTCCGCGGATGAATTACACTATCAGAGGCGATTACTTTAGCTGCCCAACATGATCATGTCTACAAATATGATAACTTGCGGCAACCGGATTTGCATCATCTTACAACGTTTAAAATGACCATCCATCAGAATTGACCATCCAGCTGCTCATTTCAGCCTCCACAACTGATGTCTAAATTTTAAACATATAGTTTACATATAAACTATACTTATCAAACAGTAACTAACAGGCTTAATGTTAATATAGTTGAATACATCACTCGATATTTACATTTCGCGCGTAGCGCAGACCGACCCTAGTATCTAATAAACAAATAATTATCCCGTGTATTACTTGATTAAAATAACAATCTCTCCACTCTAATATAAACATATATAACACAATTAACAAGTGATATATAGGCTCATACATAACAAAAACATATACACAATAAAAACACAGAAATAAATACAACACGTATGGTATTAATCTCCAACCACCATACTACCATCGAACAATCATATAATCATTAATCACTACTGCTATACAGAAATTAATAACTTAATAATACGTTTAACATTATATATATAAGTTATTAGTATTAAGTGTATCATAATATCAATAAATAAAAAATTATTTAGACGTTAATTAATATATAATAGATCAATTACATTCAATGAGGTCAATGTTAACAAATAATTTTATAAAAATTAATCAATATCATTTTAGAAAAATTAATCACTATAGTATATAACTTACAAAATAAACATAATATAAAAGTGGAAGTTATATAAAAGTAAAAATTAATGTTAGATATAATTGAGAATAATTACACATTTTTTTAAAACACATTAAATTGGTTTAAGGGTAAAATAAGTATATGTTTTATAATTATTGTGAACACAATATGTAAGGTTATTGTATCTAATCAAATGTAAACTTTTTAAAAAATACTAAAATAAAAAATTCAACCATAATTCTAATATTGATATGAAACTAAAAATATACATACTTGCATTGTCCAACAAAAAAGAGATAATGTAAAATAACCCGATAAAAAAAACAAAAAAATAACAGAAATCAAATTAGATGATTTATACGAAAAACATTAAATTAAAATTTTTATACCAACATAATAAAAAACAGAACATAACTTTTTTAATAATAGCAACAATCTTCTTGGAAAATTTAGTTAATCCCAACGAAACTGACTTTGAGTCTTTTACAACAAACAAATTCAAAAAACAATGATAGAAATTTTAAAAGGAATTACAAAAAATATTCCATAAATAATTTTTAAAAAATCATTTTAATTAATAACCAAATGCTAAATACAATGAAACAAATTTCTGCACGAAGCGCATACTTACCCTAGTTTAATGTATACTAGATTTTAACCCGCGCTAAAGCGCGGATGATTTTTTAATGAAAATTTATATAATTATTTTTTTTTATTTGGAAGTAAACGTGGGCATAAAATATGTAACATGAAGTCCAAACCGAACTCAAACCAAAAAATCTGATCCGTACATACCCAATCTAAAATTTTAGAAATACCAGAATAGGTCTTGTACAATGGTACAAAAGATATATTATGCAAAATGTTATTAGCCGAACCCGAATGGGTAACCCAAAAGCTGAAAAACCCGAAAAAATCCAAAACACCGGTCTGAATGTCTAGATAATCACAAATATAAATATGTATTTCAAATATTCAAAATTCTATATTTTTTTATTGAAATGATGTCTAAAAATAAGTATTAAGTTTTAAATAAGTACTTTAAATATTCAATTTTATATAAAAAAATATTTACTTCTTATGTTTAGTTTTTAAATTTTGGATTTAATTTTTGATATATCTGAACCCAACCAATATAACCCAAATGTGAATGATATATGATTACTTTATGAATTTTAGGATGTGGTACAAATTAGAACCAAAACCAATACGTTATATCTGAAACCGATCCATACTTACAAATTTACCATAATGAGACCTATGATACAATATAAATTAAAACAAAAATTCAAAATATCTAACATATATTCCAAGGTCCAAGCCTAAATTAAAGTGTGTTTTATATTTTTCACTTAGTTTTATTTTGATAAAGATTTTACATGTTTGTTGGAATAGTCACTAAAAATATACTCATAAATATACCAATAATAATATGTTTCATTGTATCATTAAATATTCATAGTAAATAATTATTAATATTTATCTTATCAAATATGTATATATGTGTATGTATATATATATATATTTAATACTCTATCTATAAGAGTTATATTATGTATTTAGTGAAAGTTTTGAAGAATTTATTTCTTGCATTTGGGTTAAAGTACAATTTATGTTTATATGGATTTATATGCATATATAATTATTTTTTATATTAGTAGATAAAATATATTGATTATTTACTCAAATTCAATGTTAATATAAACTGAATTGATTATTTTTTAAAACAATAGATTAGTTATTTAGTTCCTTAATTTTAGGTTGATATATATATATATAATAATAATTAAGTTAGGTAAAAGTAAAAATAATAGGAAACCTAGTTAAATGCAATGGTCCAATTTAGACTATTTTTAAGTAGATAAAAAATAGGACTCTATTTTAATAGAGTAGATTTTTGATAATTAGCTAAACGTTGAGAATTTTATGCATTGACAATTGCATTTAAAGTTTGATTATATATAAGATTTCTCCAGAAGTTTAAAAACTATTTTATTTTTAAATTTAAATGATATTCATGGGTTTTAGAATTGTTAATCGGTTAGTTTTAACTTGTTTATGTTTCTTTCTTTTTAACAAAGTTTATGTTGCTACGAAATCTTTGTTAATGAAAGTTGTTTAAATTTTCCATGCTTGTGAACTTAAATATGTAACCTCAAATCACAAATAAGTATCTGGATAACTGAACCCAAGTTTAAGATGGTTTCAATTGAGATTTACATGTGTAAACCCAAACCAAAATTAAAATGAACTTTTATATTATTTGAATAGTATTAAATTTGTGCTTCAAAAAAAAATCGAACCTGAATTGACCACAAACGAAACCGATTGGACACCCCAACACCCATCTCAACCTAAATTAGTGATGTATAATCAAATTTCATATCCTCACTGACAAAAAAAAAATCAACTTTCATATCTTCTAATATTTGAAACTTCAAAATTTGATAAGCCCATCCATGTTTTTATATTTTTCAGCAATTTTTGTCCATTTAACTGGAAAAAATCTACAAAATAATTTTATAATATCATGAAATTTTCCAATGTTTACATCAAAATAATAAAAAGGATGAACATAGTGAACGAAAATTTTATTATATAGCAATAACTAAATTGAAACGAAAAGTATAAACAGTTGAACGTGGAGCATCGAAAGGCCTAAATTATAAATGACATCGATGCAACGTCTGCACCGCAAATGTAAACGCCATATGAGCACGTGCCAGCGCAAGCCATGCACACAACTGAACCGCGTCGCCACGTTCTCCTTGCCCATAATCGCCTTCTCGCAATCACAGCCGTTCAGATATTGATCAACGGTGATGATGTAATCTTTATTGGGTCTGTTTCATAAAAAGTATCCAGGGAAATACCACCGACTTGGACCAACTGGCCCACATCAGACTTTCGATTGAAGCGTGAAGAATAAGTTAAACGCCATTTCCATGATCGATTAGTCTCAACCGTCCGATCAAACAACTAACACCATCCACGCTGGAGAAAAACTTTTCGGTTAAATAAAAATGAGCCATGATTGTCATTGGTTTGTGTGTGGCTGAGTCAGCATAAGTATCCATTGGTGTGATCTTGATTCTATAAAGAATCTTACAAAGAGATCATAGCGTGAAGCAACCTTCATGGCGTCGTCAGCGAGTATTTGTTGCGGAGGAGGAAGAAGCGCATGTGCCGTTCGTTGTGATCGGCGAACGATCACCGCTAAATCACCGTGTGTTGTTCCGGTAACTAACCGACGGAATCGGTCCGAGATCGGGAAGATTTCGATGACGGCACCGGTGAAGCTTGAAAGTGAAAGGAAACGCGGCGGATCGGTTGTGTCGAGAGAAAAGCTCGACGAGTGGTTGAGAGATTCAGTCGTTGAGATCGTTAGGGATCTGAGAGAATCGCCGTTGTTAGTGCATTTATACGCGGAGGAGAACGGAGGTTTGAGTACATCCGCGACGAATCCGGAGGCGGAGGATTGGGAGGTGATGGAGGGGAGGTGGGGTAGAGGAGAAGAGAGGACGCCGGAGGGAGTTATATTGGTGGAGAAGCTCGATGACGATGGATTGAACGGTGGCGGCGCGTGTGGAGAAGGTACGAGAGCTTGGGGGATAGTGGCGCAGGGAAGGGGGGCGGATTGTGGACCGGTTTGTTACTTATTAAAAACGACCCGGGTCGGGTCCGGTTTGGGAACGGTTTGCACTCATTTCTGTTTGGTGAAGGTGAGGAGTTTTAGGGAGAGGGCTGTGTCACAGTTGAACAACTCCTGGTTGGTGCAGACTGGTCAATGAATAGGGACTGATCTTGTAAATTATTTAATCTCTTTTGGGTTTGAATTATGAACCCTTATGGATGATCATAGTCCCTTTGTTATTATTATACATGGTGATTGGTTTAAGTTACAGATGTATTGGTAAACACTCTTTAGTTATGGTGATTGGTTTGATCAAGAACAGTTACTAAACATAACACAAACAACAGAAAAAGACGGGATTGATTCGATTTGAGTCCTCAATAAAACTCAAACTTGGATTCTGCAGCTTCAGAACTAGAATCATCAAACGATTCAACAATATAGTCGAATGTACTTTGCTGTCCTCTCTTCTCGAGACATTTATCGGACTGCGGCCTCTCTCCATGCAGATGTTTAATTTAACCAATATTCAAAACATCCTTAATCGGTAACTAGATGTTTTATAGAGATTAGCGACTAGGCGAATAACTTGGGACCTAAACGAGATCTAGGCATTAATTTATTTTATATGTATATGACATTTATATGAAATATTTTAGTTTTTAAATAAAAAAAATTATTGTAATAAATAATTAAAATTAGATATGAAAAACAAAAAAAATTAGACGAAATTATGAATCTATACTAACATTATTGTTTATACTAACATATCTAAACCAATTAGGCCGTCTTTAACTGATTTCGAAATTTTAAATCGGTTCGAATTGTATAAATTGATATAAATCAGATTTTAGAAAAATTGTTTTGGATAAGATCGAGTTGCCGCTTAGGCGGGAGCCTAAGCGCCGCCTAGACGGATTTTTATAACATTGAATTTAGACCATAAACTTATTTTATCCTAAACCATGAAAATGAAAATGAAATATTTTCTCAATACAAACCCTTCATGGAGATTTTGGATTTTACTATTTGTTTTTATTTTACATTTTAACAAAGAGGCTATTTTGAAATTTTACTAGAACTTGATCTACGCATCCGCATTGGTGTTTATTTTTATTTTCTATAAATAAATAATTATTTTCTATATGTGATGATATATATTTTTATAATTTACATAGTTAAATAATCGTTTAATATGACATTTCTAAATATATTAATTTATAGTTTATATTGAATAATTTTACTTATATTGTAAACCGTAGTCGTATCACCCCACATTTTAATAATATGACTCGTGCATTGGTCCAAATGTATTTTTATTTTGTTATGGATCAAAATTTTATGATAATATATGACAAAAAAAATTATATACTATTTAAAATCTGGAGCTATATATTTTATACTCTTCTACATTTATTATACTGCTATTATTTATATGAAAATATATGTATATATATATATTTTATTTATATATTATAGAAATGACTTTTTAAAATTTATATATGTTTGTGTGGTTGGTTAATTTGATAAAAATATAATAAATGTTAAAAGTTAGGATTAGGTAAATTTTAATGGCATTAAAATGTAATTAAGTAATTTTTCTAGTTAATAATAAATTTAGGAAATATCTATTATTAAAAGAGGAAAAGAAAATATACTTAGTTATATGTTCAATAATTTATTCAGTGACACTTTATTCTAAATAAATGGTAAAACTAAGGAGAAATTTTCCTTTTGTACTTCTCTTTTAATAATAGAGATGGGTAAATAGTTTTGATGAGATATGTGTAATTCTCCCACTAAAGCACCTCCAATGGGAGTATTTAAGTATTGAGTGTTTTCAATGTAGATATATTGAGAGTCGAGTTCAAAATACATATATGTGTGTATATATTGATCTTAATATTTAATTATGAATTTTTAAAATTTACAAACCTAACCCAGAGTATTTCAAAACAATATACTTTTAGAACTTGAGAGGCCCCCCTCCCTTCTTTAGTCATGAGGGTGCTCTTAAAGCTCTAAAAGATGAGGCTAATGGACCCACCTGATTATTTAGACCCATACAAATATGAAACAAAATGCTTAACAAATTAATTGATTTTTGTGTCATTTTGGTCAGAATGTGAGGAACCTTAGACCACAAGAAACGTCTAGACCTTTGACTCTGTATTTCATTTGTATGTGACGAATGTATCCCAATTCTACAAAAACAGCTATTAACAAAACTAAACTAAACCAAAAATTAGGTTGTTCTATTTCAGATGGGTTCATCTTTTGATCTGCTACTGGTCTCAAGGATTCAGAAACGTGTCCTTCATCTTCGTCAGCTGTAGGAGACTTGTCGGTTTCGGTTTGCTGCGCTGGAAGTCGGGGAATGCTTCCGACTTTTTTGTGGAGTTATATCATCAATGGGATGGTATTGCTTCTGTTGGAACTATTTTTTGAACACGATGAATAATATATTCATATATCAAAATATGTTTTATTTGAATGAGAAATAGAGGTCCAATGTGTGTGATTTGAGAAACTTGTACAAAGTAGTAAATATACACATTGGATATTGATTGGATTTGGGTTTTGATTTGTTAGTTGGACTTCATGTTCATTAACCTAATCTTATAAACCAAATATATGTTGATCTTTTATATTGGTAAAATATAAAAAAGAAATCCATTTTAAAGAATATTATTTGCTTGAATTGGTCAAACAATAATAATTCTATCTCTTTATTTCTTGGTCAAAATGTGGAATGAATTCACATAATAATGACAAGAATTGATGTCTCCATTAGTGCACCATGGAAGTTTCATTTCTATGTTGAAAATTTAACTTATGCTTCTCATTATTTTTCTATATAAAGGTTTGCTAGCATTATAAAAAAATGAACAAATAAAAGAAACAATTCTCTCACTTAAAATAGTTATGCTAGTATTTTTTATTTATTTTGTGTCTGAGAGTACAACACAAAAATAGGTTCGTTAGCTTTTATTCTGAGTGATGCATGGATAGTCGAAGTGTGGTTGTATCCTGGGATTCTGATTGCGCAAACACCGTCACACTGCGGGCAATTTAAGAATTAAGGAAAGAGTGTCTCGCCTCCACACGAAATCATTCTTTGTTCATCATATTTTTGGTATCAAGTATTGTGTATTTTATTTATGTTTTATCATTATATAAACAAATTATTCAGTTTGCCATATCGTAGAAATCATGGTCCTACAATCTTAATTCTTAAATTTTCGTTATTGTACTAACGAAAACTGATAATTTGTTTAGTGTGTTTTTCTTGAAAACAGGAATGAAGGGAATTCATTATGATGGAAAATCAATTCATTTCCATCAGATTCTCGATTATTAAGGTTTAATAGTTCTGCAAATTTTTAATTTGATAGCTAATCCATTTAAATTGGTCTTTGGTTTTCTGCAACTGATTAGAACTTGAAAAAAAAAATTATAAAAAAATGTTATTAGTCAAATATATGTGTTATTACTTTGACTTGATTTATTAGTTTCTTAAAATTCATGTTTTAATTTTATGGCTTACGTTTGCAGTTACGATTATTTGTGAGAAACTAATTGACCATGTTGCAAATTTATTTATGGGTCAAATGTCATTAATTCATTTATGAATTGACACTAATAATATTTTTTTCTTTTGCAAGGTTATAAATAATTTTTTTTTATAGCTGATGGAGAAAGATCACCAACAAACTGATAAATGGAGTTCTGGTTTTAATCCAGTGGTGAATCGAGTTTTAATATTTTTTTTTAAAATATATATATTACAAACATTTCGATCTTAAGAGATCAAATGCTATAGATGGAAATGAATTTTCGTGAGTCGACGCCCCAAATTAAGTTTGGGAGATGTCTGCCACATATGAATCATTTGCCATAGAAAATATAATGTTGTTGATAATGATCAAAACATTCATATTTCGTCAATGCTTTAACGCGAGTCGTATAAAGATTAGCTATGCGAAAAAATGAGAAATCTCATATTAATATGACTGAAACTGACATGTATATTATAGCTTCAAAAGTCAATATGGTTGAAAATAACCAAAGAGAATAGTGGTTTTGATGCCCAAATAATATCTTGTCATGATATGTATATTTGCTAAAAAGCAAAATAATGTTTTTGAAAGAAATTCAAAACATACAAGTTGGATTTATAAATCAACTTGAGATAACTATGATAATAGTTGTATACAAAATGTGAATTTCTAAGACTGAAATACTTAAAAAAAGTTGTAATACTTTTGAAATTGTTTTTTATTCATTTAAATTCAAAAGAGTTGTAGATCAATTTTTCTAAACTCTCAAGAGATGTTAAATGCAAATATGCATATTTTGAGTTATTTCAAGAAATGTGGGGGAAGCTTTGCTTACTATATAAAATTATTGGCAAGAGGCCACATGAAATTAGTGGTAATTATCACAAATAATTACAAATAAAACTAGTGTCATGCATTGAGTTTTGTATATAATGGTTAATTGTATCTTGAAAAAAGATGACAAAAATTATTAAACAATTGATCTCGACTAATCTCAAGAGATTATGTTCATTATGATGACAACCTAGGATCCTTATATTAAAGGTGTGTCATGAGATCATATTGTTATATCATCAAGAGGAATGGGTTAATGCCTGTGAATTAAGATGAAGTTTGGCGGTAACTCTACCTAAATGACTGGAGATCCCAAGAAATAGGTTCAAGGAGACAACTAAGTCAAACTAAATCTGCCCAAAGCACTGTAAGACTTCGGTCTATACTCAGTTCCTAGGATGATTAAACAGTGCTACGTGTAAGGAATAGAGGATAAGCATTTGCTTTTAATGATTTGTGTCCATAACTTTGAGATATGAATGGAGTAGTACATGATACTCCTCTAAACAAAACTAATGGCAAATCACCTTGTGAGTGTGAAATGGGGCCGTTTCTAGGAGAATGAAGGAAAGGCTATATTCTCCAAGTTCACTCATGATTAACCAGGACTGTTCACGGCCAAAATGAACACAACAGAGAACCTAGTTCTGTGAGAGAATGAAACTGTGTTATAGTTATTGTCTAGGTTTACATCAAAGCCCAGGTGGTTCAAGACATCATGTTCACTACCTCGCCGAGTAAATCCGATAGCTATTAACAATGACTGGTTCAAGGCTGAAAAATGCTACCAACTCATCATGCAGTGAATTTCTTGTTTGTACTCTCAAAAGTCCTTAGTTGAGTCTTTGTCGAGTCTTGTCTAGGAGGTCAAGTCTATTGAGTCGTCTAGTGTTTAGAGTCATTTCTATTCATGTGGGGGATTGTTGAAACTATTTTTTGAACATGATGAATAATATATTCATATGTCAAAATAAGTTTTATTTGAATGAGAAATGGAGGTCCAATGTGTGTGATTTGAGAAACTTGTACAAAGTAGCAAATATACACATTGGATATTGATTGGATTTGGGTTTTGATTTGTTAGTTGGACTTCATGTTCATTAACCTAATCTTATAAACCAAATATATGTTGATCTTTTATATTGGTAAAATATAAAAAAAAATCCATTTTAAAGAATATTATTTGCTTGAATTGGTCAAACAATAATAATTCTATCTCTTTATTTCTTGGTCAAAATGTTGAATGAATTCACATAATAATGACAAGAATTGATGTCTCCATTAGTGCACCATGGAAGTTTCATTTCTATGTTGAAAATGTAACTTGTGCTTCTCATTATTTTTCTATATAAAGGCTTGCTAGCATTATAGAAAAATGAACATCCAAGAACAAAGAAAAGAAACAATTCTCCCACTTAGAATAGTTATGCTAGTATTTTTTTTTTTTTTTGTGTCTGAGAGTACAACACAAAAATAGGTTCGTTAGCTTCTATTCTGAGTGATGCATGAATAGTCGAAGTGTGGTTGTATCATGGGATTCTGATTGCGCAAACACCGTCACACTGCGGGCAATTTAAGAATTAAGGAAAGAATGACTCGCCTCCACACGAAATCATTCTTTGTTCATCATATTTTTGGTATCAAGTATTGTGTATTTTATTTATGTTTTATCATTATATAAACAAATTATTCAATTTGTCATATCGTAGAAATCATGGTCCTACAGCTTCAGTTCCTCGTTTCTCCAGTATTTAATTTGAGGGAGACGAGTTAGATAGCAAAAAGCGGAATTTATTTTGAGAATTAGAAGAAGAAAAATTAAAACGTTATTTTGGCAAAGAAAATATTCCTTACACAAAATCTTGATGCTGGTATACGAATTTTCTTATTTATTTTGAGAATTAGAAGAAGAAAAATTAAAACGTTATTTTGGCAAAGAAAATATTCCTTACACAAAATCTTGATGCTGGTATACGAATTTTCTTATTTCGACGTTAACCAATCACCTAGAAAGAACCAATTTGTTGAGTTGTACAATATGTACATACAATGGTTATGGCCACTTGACTCTTGAAGTAGCTAAGTACATTATAACAAGGATATATCTAGAGCCAAAACGGATCATCCAACAAAGCATGTTAAGCCTCACCAAACTGCCACCCAGTACAAACAACTTTTTTTTTATAGATTCTTTCATAAAATAAAATAATAAGATAACTTCACTCAATTTTTCTTTTTCAAATAGATTTTGGAGTAAAACATCTCCAACTTCACCTTATTTTCACTATTTACTCTATTTATAGAGTAATTTATTTATTTTTTTGTTTATCACACTATTTTTTTACTATAAAAAAAAATACCATTGAAGTTGAACTCAATTTTATTATAAAATTATTCTATTTTGATGAAAAAAATAGAATGATCCATTGGAGTGTTGAACTATGGAAGATATCATGTTATGGTCTTCCATTTAGTGATGGTCTTGGACATTTTCATGTCATTTAAAGTAAATGACTTTTTAATATACTTAACAATTTTCACATTTAAGAAGAAACTATTAAGATAAGAACAAGTTAAATACAAAATTAAGATGTCAACTCTTTGTTGGTTACCTTATTATTACTGAGAAGATGAAAATAACATGTTATATCTATATTCATTCCATACTAATCTTTAATCCCGAAGTAGCTCACTTTTTTCTCTTGTCTGCAATGATATCTTCCATTTGGTCATGACTGATATATAACGTTGGTGATGAATAGTCAGTTGTATTGGAACTTAAACCAAGTCGAAATTGACAATTAGGTTAGTAATTGAAGATGATGTTGGGTTAACATTTATTTAATTATAATTCAATGGTTTACAGTTTTTTAAACCAGTCATCAATTGTAACATACTTTGCTTAATATAAAAGCAAAACTCGTGAGTTGTACATGGTAGACTGTATTAGGGTTACAAACTTTAGATCACAACCATGTGGGATTTTGAGAGTTCGTGATTTTCCTTGCCAGGTCTCAAAGACGTAGTCATATTGGTGAACTTTGGGTAATCAGTTATTTTCTGTGTATGCTCATGTTCTTATTTTCGTTCTCGTTTGATTCTTGCGTATTCCTAATTCTGAGTGTTCCGTGAGAGTTTCATGTTTGTGTGTAACATTAGTTTTGTTGTTGAACAAATATCATAGTTTTTGTCTAACATTAAAACGAGCTTGAACAACAATATATAAAGCTTCCTAGTTCTCTTTAGCAATCACACATCACAACCAATCTATATATTTTTATGAGTAAAATTCTGGTGGTACCTCCTTGGGTCAGGGTCTAGAATTGAATGTCTCTTCTCCACGCCAAGAAGAGGCTACAATAATCCGCTCAGGTATGTTCAACTCGAGGATTATAGGTTTCTCCAAAATCTGTGTTAGATCAGATTGTTAAGTAATTGTTACAACAATCAACTCAAAGTTTTCTTTCGCTAAATTTTAAGGAATCATTTTGGGAAGTATCCTCTTCGTTATTGTCTTTGTCTATCGTTTTATTGCAAGAAATTTTAATTCTCTCTGTAATGCTCCATTCACTATCTACCAACTAGTTTTTGGTAGTAACTTTGGAATATATATATTTGGTGTTCAAAGAAAACAAGGCAGCCACCAAGCTTTTTCGAACTTTATGGGTCTTTTGGTTATTTGAAACTCTATATGTTAAATAAATAACAATTCGCTATATATAATAGAATAAAATCACATAAAACACAATTACAATAAAGTTTTTATTGGTGTTTGAAATAACATTTTGTCAAAAATCTACACTAATACTAAAATAAACAAAATTTAAAGAAAAATATATATTAAAAATTGAAAATTATATAATTTTATAATTTGGGCCTCTATAAAACTAGGCATGACACTAATACTTATATATGTACATCATAATGATCAATATTTTTAGTGATGCAGTATTAAAGGGTAACGTTGGTAGAATAGTAGGAAGTAAAATCTCTTTACTGAGTACACTCGGGTATTTCTGAATTAAACAACGATACTGTAGTCGAACGAAAGGGACTACGAGTAGACGAAACTAGTTAAATACATGCGAATATAAGAGAATAGATTTATTAATACAATATTCTACAATATGTACAATACATATGTATCTTCCATGCTACTAACCTGATGATTAATTCTCTAATTAAATAAGATGACTAGATTCTCCATTCTATAGTAATGTAAAATAGAGCTAGATTCGAACATGGTTCGAAATAAGAGAGCTGCTCATTGTGGCTAAACCGGAAACTGCTGCCAACTCCATAGACCCGAGGAATCCAAACCATTGATTGATGCATTAGTTTCACCACAGCCGTAAATAGCCTCATGATGATGATGGTGTTCCTCTTCAAAGACCAAAATATCTTGCCACACCAATTGCAAATCACTCTCCGTGGACGAACCATGACGATGATGATGATTCTCGTCCTCGTCCTTCATCGAGGTCGTCAAACTAGGACTCTTGAGCTCTTCAGAATCCATGATGATCTCATCATGATGAACACAAGGACTGATTTTGGGTGTTACTTCACTGGTGTTGCACGTGTGGTTTCCGATGTATGTGATGCTGAACATCCTAGGTTCGAGCTCTAGCTTCTGCACTTGCTTTGTTGCCTTGCACCCTTGAGTGTATTTGTGTGTGCACCTAAAGTAACTTCTGCAAAACATTAATAAACAACAGAAAAATTTAGACCAAATATGTATTTTCCACAACCATTAAATCCAGACAACATAGATGTTAAATATAAATGCGGTCCATGTATTAATAATGCACCACCAACATGAATATTTATACATACACGTCTCTCTATATTGTGGAGGAATATATGTGTAGAAATAACCTTGGGAATTTCGCATTAAGAATCTGTTTTTGTCCGTATTTCCTCCAAGAATTTGCGTCCTCAAGTGTTGTAGACTCTACAGTCCACGTGTCCGATTTCTTCCTGCTCAAAATGTTGTAAACTTATAAATAATAACATTTGGCGTTTTTATGTATTTATTAATCTTGCAACCAAAGCTAAACGTCTTGTTTGTTTGTGGACCAACGACAACACTAGCTAGATCTTAAATGATCGCCTTCTTTATTAGTATGAATCCAAATCGTTTGATTTATATTGTATGATCATTATAAACAAAAGTGATTTTATGAAACTCTCTGTCACTATGGTAAATAAGTAAAAAAGGAGATACGAGCTTATAACCTAGTGCTTTTTACTAATACCATGGCAGTGTAGGATTCAAAATCTTTTGTGTGTGAATTGTAGTTGATAGTTGAAAAAAAAATTAACTAAAAATAATCTACTTATAGTTAATTAGTTTTAAGTTAGAAGCTTCGCAAACTAAACACAACAACAAAAAGTAAGCTAGAGAAGGTGAAGCTTACTTTCTCTTGTAGCATCCTCTTTTACCCTTAACCGGTCCCAATCTTTTTCGACTTTCGCCAGAATCCTCAAGCTTGCCGTCGTTGTCGCAAGAAGCATTTTGAGAACCTTCAACGGCGGTGACAAGAGCAGAGGAGGAGATGTGTTCAAAGGAATGAAGAGCAGAGACTGTGTCATTGATATTCCCCAAGATTTTCTCCACGAGATCCTTCGCTGGATCCAGACTCGCCGACCCGTGTTGAGAGAGGAGTTGCTGAACCTTAGCGGTCATCTCGTGGCCTTGAAGAAGTTGGTCCATAAGTTTTAGCTTTATTGCTTTGTTATCACTAGCAATATCCATTGTGGGGAATCTGAGGGAGGTTTTGGTGTTTTTTTTTAAATGTTTTCCTCTCTTGGTGTGGGCTATATGATTAAAGGGAAGAGAAGTGTGTGTGTAAATATAATGGAGAAAAGAAACTTGTAATGATGAGATCTTTTTCTTTTGTTGTGTTTCTTTGATTTTTTGGAGAGAGAGAGGAAGATGTGAGGAAATGAGAAGGAAGAGAGAGAGATGGACAAAGACAAGAGAGTGGGATGAACTTATCCCTTTTTCATTTGCTTAGGGGAGCTTCGTGACGTTGCATGAGTGACTTGGTGATGATGTCACTCTTCCCTTAATGACAAGGGAAAGTAAGAACATGATTATCCCAAGCTCTTGATGGGTTCTTGCACTTTCGCGGGTCTCACTGACACGTGGGACCCATGAACAGTACAAGAACCGCTTCTTAAAACTACTAAATAAGAATCGGTTTTAGAAAGTTTCTTACACTGTTTGTGGGTCCCACTGACACGTGGCGGTTCGCGATTGGTTCGTTTTTAATTTTTTTTAATCAAAAAAAGAATTAAAAACCCCATTTTGGGGTTCTATGGATAATGATGCCCTAAGTTTTGCTTACTTGGAGTTATTCAATTTGTTCTATAAGCATTGGATCAATATCCTTATTTTCATTGCTTTCATATGGTTTTCAACATAATCCAACTCTTGTTTGATCTATAAGATAGTGATTACTTTACTTAATATATTTAGAATAATACTTTTTGCTTAGGGTCAGTTGGAATACTTTATATATAACAAGTACTCGTATTCTATAATTTTATATATCCAGAAAAGTTTGTTTACTGGCCCTGCTCATGAAGTTAAACTGATTACGTTGAAAGAATCATATGAATTAAAGTTATTTGATCTCTAGCTATAACTTATTCGCTTTTCAGTTAGACAAACCTATCAGCTCGCTTCAATAATATAAAAATACTAGTATCAAAGCTAAACTTTTCTACCCAACCTTTTTTTCTAGAAGCTATTTTATATTAGTCGTAGTTTTAATATAAACTATAAACCGGACCTCGTGGTCTAGTGGTAAATGAACCTTAGCTGAGGTGCCCGCCATCACGAGTTCGAGTCCCGGCCACGGGATGCTTTACGCCATATAAGGTATTAGCGCCGACTGGTCCCGGGTCTGGGGAGATTAGGTAGGTCTACAGCCCAGACACCTCCTGGTTAACAAAAAAAAAAAAAAAAACTATAATACGAGCACAATCTACTGTTGAAAAGCATTTTTCGTTTTCTCAGAATCCCTGTTTGATCCATTTTCTAGGAAAGTTATAGTTAGACATAATAAATTCTTAACATAGAATATAAAGGCATCATATTCTTATTATTATTTTTTTGTTGATTAAAAAAATAAAAAATAAAAATGAATCAATCGCAGACTATCACGTGTCAGTGGAATCCGCAAACAGTATAAGAAACCATCAAAAACATGTTCTTAATTAAGAATTTTAGGAGATGGTTCTTGCAATGTTCACGAATCTCACGTGTCAGTGGAAACCGCGAACAGTGCAAGAACACCATTTAAAACCCCCGAATAAAGATGATGTAAGTATTAGTCAAAAAAGACCATAGAATATAAGTTAGTTTTGTGAAAAGCTATAATTATTTAGTATGATTTTTATTAAAAAAAATATTGTGTGGTGTCAGTGGCAGACTCACTGGTCGGTCCCTCACTATCTCAATGCATCATCACACACGTCCTCTTCGCTTAGAGATGTCTAGTTGGTCTTGTGGCCGGCCCCTCACTCTTCTTTACCCAATTTTAATGGGGTTCTTGCTAAAATGACCTATAATTTCAAGTCAAATGTTAACACTAACATATTTTCTTCAATAATATTTTGTCAGAAAAATTCCAACATAATTTTTGAATGTTCCAAATATTTATAAAAATATCATTATTTTTTAAATTTTATTTTATTTTTCAAAAATGTTAAAAACTATAAACATTCAAAATATTTCTATTTATTTGTAAGAATGTTATTATTATCATTTTTTCAATAACCAGTTTGAAGTTTTAAATCTCAAACATTGAATTGTGTCTCTTTTGTTTCTTATTTTACACCAACTAAACTTTTTTTTCTCTCATTTCCTCTCTATTTTCATCTAAAACTTTCATACCTTTCATTTTCAAGAACACAATTTTTACATTTTGATAATTTTTTTCACTTAAAGACATTAAATGATATTTTATTTTGGTGATATTCGAAGTTGGACGATAGAAAAATCTAGAAACAAACTTACACCGGAAAAAGATAACTAATATAGAATCTCGAATGTATGAACTCAGTAATATGAATAACTCTCTTATTAATTTCTTAAGAAAATTACTCAAAACCTTAAACTCTCACACAATCACAAAACTCATAAGTTATGTCACACCTTGGCATCTCCTTATACAGGGATTAGATATCTCTCAATCTCTATGAACTTAACATATTTCTATATTTCCTTTTCTCTTTAGGTCATTACCTTATATCTCAAGTTTCATTTTCTTCCAAACTTAATCCAACATTTTCTCTCTTAAGCTTGAACTCATTTTCATCCACGTTTTGAACTCCCATAAAGCTTTTCATCCTTTTTAACTTGATTCTTCCAAATGACTTAGTTAGAATATCCGCTTTCTGCTCATTTCCTGAAACATGTTTGAATTCCATTTGTTCATTCTCAACACATGCTTCAAAGTTGTACCGTGTGACTCTTTAGGTTCTTGCATGTACCTACTCAAAACTTCAACACTATAAGATAGATTTGTATGAGTATGAAGCAGATACCGAAGGCACCCTATGCTTCTTCTATACTCTCTTTTGTCGATACCTCTTTCTTTAGGAGACTTCGACAACTTCACATTCTGGTCCATATGTATGTGTATCAAGTTAAACTCGCTCATTTCTGATTTTTCAAGTATATTTTTGGCATATCTATCTTGCTTTAACATCATACCTTCTTCTTGTTGATTTACTTCAATCCTAAGGTAATATGTCAACTTACCAATATCACTCATCTCAAACTTGGTTGCCATCTCACATTTGAATTCCATGATCGAGCTTAAAGAAAAACCTTTCACAAGTAGATCATCCACATACACCACCATAATCAAGAGACCATCCTTCTCATTTTTTTCTATATAAAAATGCTTCCTTAGAGCACCTTTGAAACCTTAATTCTCGCAAAATTTGGTTAGGCTTAGCATTCCAAGCTCTAGGTGCTTGTCTTAGTCCATAGAGAGTTTTTTTTGAACTTATAAACCTTGTTTTCCTTTCCAGCAACTTCAAAAAATTCAGGCTGAGTAACATAGACTTCCTCCTTCAGTTCTCCGTGTAGGAATGCAGTTTTAACGTCGAGATGGTGAATCTCCCACCTAATCGAAGCTGTTATCGCAATAACCAAACAAATTGTCTCAACGCGAGCCACATGAGCAAATACTTCATCATAATCAATACCATGTCTCTGAACATTCCCTTTTCTACCAACCGTGATTTATGTTTGTTGATGCTTCTATCGTTTTGTTTTATCTTGAACACCCACTTTAAACTAATTGGTTTCACTCTTAGATGAAAGTCTACAAGTTACCAAGTCTTATTCTTCTCTATCAATGTGAGCTCATCCTTATAAGTATCAACTCAAGCCTTTAAACTATTTAGCTTCGTTGAAGTCCCACTGCTTGTCATTTATTACCATCAGAAGACGTTCACACTCGCTTTCATGAAGGAGAACGTAGTCATCTAGGTATGCATATTTTTTTTTCTTACTCTTTTTTTTTATCTCCTTGGATGATCTTGGAGCTCTTCAGTTTCATCACTATCATCGTTTTCTTCTTATACCTCATCTTCTTCTTTGATCGTTTCATTCTCACTCATCACTCGAGTGTTATCTCGAGATGGATCTTATTCTTCTCTTAATCTTCTTATTTCAATGGCAAAATTTCTAAAGTTTTCACCAACCTCTGATTCATTTCAGTTCCATCCTTTATTTTCATCAAAGATGTCATCGCGGCTCACTATAATTCTCCTGCTCGATGAATTAAGAAGGAGATAAGCTTTTGATCCAGGTTATATACCTAGATGTATCAGGACTCTCGACATTTCATCTAGTTTCGTTCTTCATGTGGCTTTGGTTCTCGCATAGCTGACACACCCTAAGGGCTTCATATGGAGTTTTACGAAATAAAGATCTCATAGCAACTTTATTGATCAAATAAGTAGCATGTCATACTGCTTCTTCCCATAGAACATTTGATCCACTCATGTGTTTTCGAATACTTCTAGTCATCTCCAAGAGCGTCTGATTCTGTCCCTCAACTACCCCATTCTATTGAAGAGAATATGGTGCGGTCAAGTGTCTCATGCTACCATTTTGACTTTTTGTCACAATAAGCTTAAAATTCATGTGATATGAACTCTGCACATGTTTGTTCAAAACATTTGTATTGTAGCTTTCGTTTCTTGGTCTGAAAGGTTCTTGAATTTTTTGATATTATAAAAAGTTTCACTTTTCTCTTGTAACAACATTGTCCACATATAACGTGAGAAATCATTGATGATCACAAATACATATCTCTTATGTGCTGGTGTGGGAGGAGTGATAGGCCTACATAGATCCCCAAGTATGAGCTCGAGAGGTCGAGTGGCTCGGTACGAGGATTCTTGTGGGAAAGATTCCCTTGTTTGCATTCCAAGTAGGCACAACACACAAGTATATTTTCCGACCGTAATGTTAGGTATACCTATGACCAGTTCCATATTTATCATCATCTTCATTGTTTCAGTGTTAATATGGCCAACTCTCCCATTCCACTTAGATGATTCACTTGATGTTATTTGTAGACATTTAACATTCTTCATTTGCAAAGTGACTTTATTTAAATGATTTCTTGATCTTGTTGTCTTCACCATCAGTTGTACAAGTCGGTCGTATAGCATCAGTTGATCTTCTTTCATTCATACTTCACAACCTGCTTCAGTGGCTTGACCAAGGCTGAAAATGTTACTTCTCAAGTTTGGTATGTTGTAGACATTGTTCAATACTTTCTTCTCACCTCCTTTGAACACAAACTTGGTTGACCTTTTTACTCTTATATCAATTCGAGAATCATTCTCAAATCTGACTTTACCTGTGATCGCTTCATCAAGACTCTCAAAGAACAATCAATTTCCACTTATATGGTTACTAGCACCATTTTCAAGGTGCCATATGTTCCTCGTATCTGAATCGGATTTGAAAGTATTTGGGTTAAACTTTTGATCGTTGAGGTAAACAACCTCATGCATCATCAACTCGTCGGCTTCTTGGTGTCCTCATCCTTTTTCCCAATGACTTCTTGAAGCTTAAGCAACCGATCAGGACAATGTGATGCAAAGTGACCAAGTTTATCAAAATGAAAGCAAGTGATATGACAGGCATCTCTATCTTGTCCTTTTCTATATGACCCATAACGGTAAGACCCATACCGGCCATGGCCTCTACCTATCCAGCTAGAGTGATCTCCTCGTCCTCTACCTCTGCTACCACCGTGGCTTTCTTGTTGTGTCTCCATGTTTGCGTACATCAACTTTCCTTGGTCATCTAGATTTTCATCATCATCTTCACCAATTATGTCCTCATGCTTTTAATCTACCCACGATGTCTTCAAAACTCGTTGTATTCAGAACAAGAACTTCTTTCTGAGATGCAACGATGTGAATGTATATTTTCCTTGGCAGACTTTTCAAAAAATTCTTCATAAGATTTGGTTCCTCAATGATCTCACCGAGAAATGCTGATTTTGAAGAAAATTCTGATAATTTTTGAACGAAAACATGGATTGTATCTTCTTTCTTCATCTTGAGTCTATTTAACTAGTCCATTAGGGTTTGTAACCTTGCCTCCCTTACTCTTTCAGCTCCAACATGACGTGCTTTGATTGCATCTCATATAGCCTTTGATGTATCGAGATTTCCAAATTGCAATGTTAATGCTTATGGTATGGATTGAAACAAGATAGAAATAGCCATGTCGTTCTTTTCTTCAATTTTATTACTGGGGTTGATAGTTTCCCACACTTTATTCACTTTAAGGGCAATATTCATTCTCATAGCCCAAATAATTTAGTTTTTAGAAGTAAGTATTGGGAACTTGATAGAAGATGGTCTGAAATCCTTGGTTTTTACCTCGGATCCTTCCTTTACGTCTCCCATGATGATGTCCTTGGTTTTATGTTGTTCTCCTTTTCTCTCTTGATCACGAACTTAGTTTTTTCTGTTGGCTCTGGTACCAAATATAGAATCTCGAATGTATGAACTCAATAATAAGAATAACTTTTTTATTAATATCTTAAGGAAAATTACTCAAAACCTTAAACTATCAAACAGTCACAAAACTCATAACTTATGCCACACCTTGGCATCTCTTTATATAGGGATTATATATCTCATAATCTCTATGAACTTAACATATTCTATTTCCTTTTCTCTTTAGGTCGTTAACTTATATGAGGTTTCTTTTTCTTTCAAGCTTAATTCAACAACTAATAATTTGGTTTTCTTTATTGTTGAGATTTGTGTTGTGATAGCAGACTTAAACAATCAAGCATAGATGTACTCGACAGTTTGTCAGTCAACGCACATGTTAGTTTTTGCAATTGACCAAATTTAAACTTTAAACTTCACAAGAAATCTATACATTTACCACTGAAAACAAAAACAAAAAATTGGTAGACTTACAAAGAAGCTTACATTTAAGAGGTTAGGTTTTGTATTTGACCATATCTTCGACTTTTTATACTAGACTTCATCTCAAGTCTGCATATATCATACTTAGCTATAAGTCTACGAGGATAATTTTTTCACTTGACCAAACATTGATTTTTTGTAGATATTATCAGAAGTATAATCTGCAAAGATATTTTAGTTTTGTGTTTGACTAAAAGTTAAAAAATTAAAAAAAAAATAAATGTAGACTTCTAGTTATGTACACGTCTACAAAAAATAAATTTCAAATAAGTTTATTTTTTTTAATTTTTGTCCAACACAAAACTAACCTATCAAGTTTCCCAACAGACTTCAGAAAGTCTACACATCTGAAGTATACACTATTGTAGATTTTGTATGCAGTATAGTTCTGGAAAATCAGAATTGGACAATTGCAAAAATTAACCTCTTGAAAATTGTTTAAATACATAGAAAGTGGATGAAGTTTATCCTACGAAAGTCAAATTATGATTAAATTCTGGTCAACTATAAAACTAACTTTTTTTGTAGACTGACTTCTTGCGTAGTCTACTCGCCAAAATATTTTGAATACAAAAAGTAACCTACAAATTTTTAATTGCAAAGAATAACCTAATTAGTATACTTCATTTCGGTCTGCAAAAATGAAGTATACTCTTAGCAGATTTAGTTGACTTAAGTCTACATCAAATATTCTATAAAAATTACATGTGTGTTTTATTTATTATGTATTTATGATTTTATTGTTTTACATTTTGTGTTAATGAATCATAATGGCAATGAATGAATTTCAAAATTAATAAGTTATAGTTATAGATCTATTAAATTTATTGATTTATTAGATTGTTAACTAATAAGTGTAGACTTCATGAGAATTCTCCATCTGTAGTTTCACTCTTGAGACTTCATGTAATATCATACAAGTGAAAACACAATTAAAATAAATGTTCTTGAGACTATTTACAACATCTTTGTGATTAATTTTACTCTTGGGATTTGTTAAAAGTCTTTGTAGATTTTTTTGTTTTCACAGGTATGTTAGTTATTACTCTATGTTTCAAAAATATATATGTTTTATAATTTTCACACTTATTAATAAAACATATAAAATGTTAGTTACCAATTATTTATTTTTTCATAATAACTATTTCCACAATTTTTAACAAGTAATATTTTAATAAACACAATTCTATTTTTGAAGTTTATAATTTACCATTAATTAATTCATTGAAAGTATAAAAATTATCCTTTTGAAATATTTTTTTTCTACAACATAGATCTTTTAGGAACATATGGAGTATTTTTATGAGTGAGTTCGATATAATTAGGTAATATAATCATGGTGGATTCAATGTTTTTGTTGATTAGAGTATGTTGTAATAAATTAGATAACTCAAAAAATTAATAATATCATACAAGTGAAAATGCAACTAAAATAAACACTATATCTAAAAATTAACCAATAAAATAGTAATTTACAAACATATTATATGATGATAATTTATTACAAAGCAAATTTTATAAGATTTGCTAATAATGTCTGCTAATAAGATTTGAAAAACAAGATACAACAATATTAATAAATTATTAAAATTATTAAAAAATACACGAGATAAAGATTAGTATACTTAATTTGAAGTTTACTTTATCCGATAGTTTCAGATCAGTGAAATATGTTCATTTAGAAAATGTGAAAAAAATTCAAATCTAAAAAACATCAAAATATATATTCTAAGATAAAATAGTATCGAAGCATAAACATAGAGTTAAAACTTATAGTTTTATTTTAGTATAAGCAAAAAAGTAAAAAAAAAATAAAATTTAAATGATAAATCTAATATATTGGGAAGGAAGAATGAAAGTTATGGAAAAAAATACATGCAGAACAAGATAAAATTATTAAAAAGATATAGAATAAACTAAAATCATATTTTAGTAAACTTATTATGAAAGTCAACTTAAAATTTATAGTTTAGTAGACTTCGTCTTAAATTTACTAGTCGTAACTTTTAGATAGGCTTTTCCAATCTACTGTATCAAATAATTTTCATATTTAAAAAATTTGTGCATTTATAAATGCGAAAATAGATTTAAATTTGAAACTTTCGAAATAGAATTTATAAGCTAAAATAGTAGCAAAGCAAGCATATAGAGTTTGAATCTATACATTATATTTGAATATAGACATAATAAAGTTTTAAATTTACAAATCTATATCTTATATTTTTTAGAGAGAAAGATGAAAACTAGGAATAATATACATAAAATAAGATGATATTGTGAAAAATTCATGAAATAAAATATTAAGAAATTAAGTAAAAAATTTCTTCACCCTCAAAGAGTTTAAAGAGAAGTGAGAGAGATTTAGACACATGTGAGAGAGTTTTAAAGAGAATTGAAAGAGTTTTAAAAACTCGTACAAACACTTTAGAAAGTGTCTAAATTTTATTTATATAAAACAGAAAAAGTTCATGACTAAGGTTTAAAAAAATTGACATAGTAAACTTTTTTTATGTCTACATTTTCATAATACAAGTAGAATTCTTTTGAAGTCTGCAATTCTATAAATTAAGCAGAATTTTTTTCTAGTGTACAATTCCGTAGTTTAAGTAGATTTTTTCTCTACTCATCTATTCTATTAAAATAGAGTCCTATTTTTTATCCATTTACAAATAGTCTAGGTTGTACCCTTGCATTTAACTAGCTTTCCTATTATTTTTACTTTTACTTAACTTAATTATTATTAAATATATACACTAGCCTAAAATTAAGGAACTAAATAATTATTCTATTTTTTCAAAAAAATAATCAATTTAGTTTGTATTAACATTAAATTTGATAACTAATCAATTATATTTTATTTACTAATATATAAAAAGAGTATATATGCCTACAAATCCGTATAAATATAAAATTGTACTTAACCCAAATACAAGAAATAAATTATTCAAAACTTTCACTAAATACATAATATCTCTTATAGATAGAGTATTAAAATTAGATATATATATATATATACACACATATATATATATATGCATATTTGATAAAAATATATATTAATAAATAGTTACTATGAATATTTAATGATATAATGGAACATATTATTATTGACTATTTCAACAAACATGTAAAATCTTTATCAAAAATAAAACTATTTGAAAAATATATAAACATTTTAAGTTAGGCTTGGACCTTGGAATACGTGTTATATATTTTGAATTTTAGTTCTAATTTATATCATATCCTAGGTCTCATTCTGATAAATTTGTAAGTACGGATCGGATTCAGATATAACGTATTGGTTTTGGTTCTAATTTGTACCACATCCTAAAATTCATAAAGTAATCATATATCATTCATATTTGGGTTATATTGGTTCGGTTTAGATATATCCAAAGTTAAATCCAAAATTTAAAAGTAAAACATAAGAAGTAAATAATTATTTATATAAAATTAAATATTTAAATTACTTATTAAAAACTTAATACTTATTTTTAGATATCATTTCAAAAATATATAATTGAATATTTGAAGTACATATTTATATTTGTGATTATTTAGACATTTAGACCATTTTTTTGGATGTGTTCGGACTTTTCAGCTTTTGGGTTACCCATTCGGGTTTGGTTAATAACACTTCGGGTTCGTATATCTTTTATATCACCTTACAAGACTCATTATGGTATTTATGACATTTTAGACTAGGTATGTACGTATCAGACTTTTTGGTTTGAGTTCGGTTTGAATTTGAGGTTATATATTTTATGCCCAAGTTTATTTCAAATAAAAAATGATTATATAAAATTTTCATCGAAAAATCATCCGCGCTTTAGCGCGGGTTAAAATCTAGTTTTAATTAAAAATAGATATCTACTAAGATTTTTAAGTCACATGTCAATAAGTTGCTTTGCCAATCTGATAATACGAAAATCCAAAAAGGGGTTTGTTTTATGGGTTTTCAGATACTTCTTTGTTTTGTTATGATTTTGTCATATATTATGAACTTGTTTGTTAAGGAAGTTTCGTTTTCGATGTATTTAACTTTTATGAATTAAAGTTCTGTTGAAAAAATTGTGTGCCTGATTTTTCATATTTTTTTAACTCTCGTTTATATAAGTATATACTCAGGTGGCCGGGTGGATACAGATCCAATAACTCTATAATTTTTTAATATTTATGATTTACTTCGTATCTTACAAATATCTGATTTTTTCGATTTACTTTGTTTCAAAGAATTACGGATATTCAGTTTACAAATATCTCATATATTTTGTTTAATACAAACTAGATTTTGACCCGCGCTTACAAAGCGCGGATTTTGATTTTGATTTTTAAAATTATTTAATAATATTTGTAAACGAACAGTTTTAAAATATTTTTAGGTTCCTACAAACTTACGTGGACCTTGAATGATCCTACTCGACACCGTCCGTATATTCATGTAAAACCATTTTGAACCCCAACATTCAGAAAGACCGAATTGTAGTCGATGGGTACTTAGATGACCATGACTAACATCCGCATGAGTGTTATAGTAAATTGTAATATATAACATATATAATTGTGTTTGGTTTTATATGTTTGAAATTGTTCATATTTTATTATTGTTTGATCTATTAGAAATAAAATTTATGTAATATTCAATTATTTCATATAAATACTATTTTTTTATTTTAGATTTTTGTTGAAATAAGAAAAAATGTATAACTAACAAATTAATATGGTATGATTTAAAATATAAGAATTAGTGAATATCTTAATTTTAGCAATTTATTACGTTTTGTTCATATATGAAAACTTCTAGATTTAGTTTCAATTGATTGATGGATTTTCTTTTATTTTGTGGGTTGTAATTTGGAAATAAAAAATATTGTTAACGTAAGGGCTAGATTTTTGGATCTATCTTGTTAATATTATGCTTGTTTTTGAATTTATTCGGTTAGATAAAAAAATTATTAAGTGAGCCCGTAAATAAAATTTCTTTTAAATTATTCAATGGCACAGAATGGTAAATAAGAAGAAAAAATAAGGGTGAAGTTTTATGGGTACTACAGTTTTAATAAGATAGATTTATTGTAAATGTAAATGCTAAGTTTGTAAATAAAAGAAATTATTTTTAATAATGCTATTCATGTATCCAAACAATCTTCACTATCCATGTTTCCAAACAAAATCCTAAAGTACTTCTACTTTAATAAGATAGATATAGAAAACTATGCAAATTTGTTTTCAAAAAAGTATTTTTACATAATATAAAATAAAAAATAAAATTAATTAAACTATATGTTCCATAAATTTCTAAAATTAATTAAATTTTCTTATAAACACACAAAATTTTAGAAAATTATCGTTTTTATAAAGATTTTATAAGTAAGTTTTAAATAAGAGTAATAAAAGGGAAAATCTCTAAAATAGATTTTTTCAAAGTTTTTGTCACAAAAATAAAAATAGACCTAAAAAGAGCAAAATAGACCTTTTACAAAAATAAAATTTAAAATTTCACCTCCAAAACTCCACCCAATAACTCTAAACCCTAACTCTAGATTAGTTAATGCAAGAGATATAAATGTATGTATACCCTTTAATAAAGTTTATTTTGGTAAATTTTCTCCTAAAGTTTATTTGCTGACAATAATTTATAAAATTGTACATATAAAAATTTATATTTATTTGTAGATATACATCTAATTTTATAATGTCGGATCGGATCAGAATATCCGACTCTAAATTTTATAGTATTTGCAATTTGATTCGTTTTTAACGGATATTGACTTTTAGTATTTGATTTGCTTCAACGAGTTATGGATATCCAGAATTTACGGATTGAAATAAAACAAATAACGAATTAAATCAAATTTAACAGATAAAATGCCCAACTTTAAGTATATATATACTGATTGGCTTCACCAACTACATACATTACATAAATCAATTGATTTTATCTTCGAGAAGTTCTAACTCTTGAGTTAATGAAACAAATTAATTAAAAAATTTGTTGATAAAAATTAGGTTTGAGATTTAAATATCCGCCATCCGTGTTATCTGGTCCAAGATTTTTTTCCGATCCGTTCCAAAAAACAGATATTCGGGGTCTCGATCCGGATCCGAATAATTATTTTACAGATCCGACACATACAGATACAGATCTAGCTAATGAAATTTTAAGTCTCGGTATTTGGATCTGAATCTGGACTCACTTATACATTTTTAAACTATAATTATACTTATATACGGATATTATATACTCCCTCTGTTACAAAAAGATACATATTCTAGAAAAACATTTTGTTTCAAAATAATGTATTCTTTGACAACCATATTTTCAATGCACTTTTTGTCAACTAATAATGAAAAAATGTGATTTTCAAAAATATTAATTGCATTTTTTGAAATCTTATTTGTCTAAAAATATATAAAATATAAAATTACAAAAAACTATGCATTATTAATTAAGTCTTAATGTATTTTATTAAAAAGTGTGAAAAACTTAAAACATGTATTATTTTGAAACAGAGAGAGTATATCACAGATACGGTAGACCTGTTGGTTTAAGTATAGACGTTTGGTGTTGTTATGCTCCTGGTTTAAAATTCTGTGGAGAAGAACTATGGCTTGGTATAAAAAAGAGTTTATCCCACAACCTGAGAGAATTATTTGGGTGTAAAACTCAAACATAATAATAATAATAATAATAATAATAATAATAATAATAATAATAATAATAATAATAATAATGTAAACATAGAGTTAAAAGGACAATTATTGTACAAAATAAAAAGTAGGAAATGATTTTAGTTTTTGTTATTTTGGTGGATAGCTACCATATACAGTACACCACATTTGTGGGCAGGTTCATAAATGAAATCGTTATAAATGCTCAAAATTGTAGTTGTTGTGTCCCCAACTCTTTTCATTAATTCAAAAATTGGGTTCACTACCCGAAGTTACATGGAACGTCAACAGTTGGCAAATTTATTAATTTATGATTTTATGGGACCATATATTTGCTTAAGATATTAAAAATTATTATTTTATTAGGTTCTCGAATTATGTTATAATTTACACTGATTTAAGTTAGAACATGATAAAATTATTAATTTATTAATGGTTGATTGACCTTTTTCATATGTTCGTACATGGTTATTTTCTACTAATTCATTTTATTAAATGAAGAAGGAATGTGACAATGTGTCATCAAATTGGAAGATACACTCCTTTCCCGCGAGTATATGTGCGACACACGCGCATTCACAACATAGGCTTACAATCATATGCATTCTTTTCTATTTATAATTATAGTATATATTTTATTTATAATGTATAGTATAGATGCATTGTACGTGTTTTGATGTTAACCTTCCTTCTTATAAGCCATGTACTATAATTGTAAACCCTTATGAACATTCACCAGATCCATCAGAAGTACACACAGTATGGGATATAAATGAAACAAACATGCATCATACAACTAGAAAACTCGAAACCATAAAATACTATATATATATATATATATATTATAAAATTCTATATCAGTTAAAGGATGAATACTAAAAATATAAAGCTACCTAAAATTACAAATACAAGTTTTAATGTGGGTGTACACATCTCCATGTGGGACTATACGTATAATTAGGATGATAGTATATGCGTATCATAATGCAAACAACATAAACAAATAAGGGAATTGTAGAACTAAACCTTACCAAAATAAGTATACTAACAAAGATATACTATAACCCCTTCTCGCCAAATATAGTATAATCAACGAGTCATCGTTTATATTTCTTCTCCTACCGTTCCCGACACGACGACAAAAATTTACTAGCCCTCTTGTATAACATGGAGACGTCACTATTGTTAGTAAAAAGAGTAGGGAAGGGATGATGATTTGATTGATGATTAAACGAAAAACATATCGCATCCTAATTGGTTCAGATAGAGTAATGCTAAAGCGGTTGCAATGGCGTTTGCTTTGCTCCGACAATGATATTGAAGGAGAATAATTAAGTAAGTATGTAAAGAAACACCAGAAAAGATGCACACGAAAAAAAAATCTTGAAGAGAAATAATCATATAACTTAGGAACATCCGATCTAATTATCAAAAAGAATGAAGAAAGAAAAAACTAAGCAAAACTCTCATCGTAAATGTTCGAAAGATAACAAAGTCATTAGTACATATTACACTAAAAATATTATAGCTATGTATCTGATGTGATTACTTTCCTAATACTAACCTTTTTACAGTTATGTGTGCATATTCCCCTAATTGAATATACCGTTATGTTTCTTATAAGTCAATGGGAGAGGAGGTGTATATATACATAAAGAAAACAATATCCAAACTCAAAGTGGCAAACATGATGAAAGAGAGAGTCACCAAAGATGCGGATAGTGATGAAAGCTACAACGAGATGAGAGAATAGAAAGGGAAGGGAGCGAAACAAAATCAACAAACTGTGGAGCCGTCCACAAGCTATGAAAGAGAGAATAGAAGTTATATCACCAAAAACCAAATCTTGAAAACCAAGACCAGCATAGATCATCGACGGCAAGCCAACAACGATGAAGACAACATTAAGACGACTAAAACTCTGATCCAACCGAAGGAGATGCAATCCCTAACATCAACTGAAATCTAAGGAAGAAGATGAGCATCTAATATTGACTGAAATAGCCTTCAACATCATGAGAAAAACTGCACAACTATAAACTCATAAACCCGATCTACAACAATTACCAAATAATTCCACATGAGAAGAATGTGAGGAAGAATAAGAGCACAAATGTGAGTCTTTTTCCGGTGATGGTGAAAAGCACTACACACTGGAAAGGTAAACAAAGTACATAGATGGTGACGACTCAAGGTCAAAATATTGGGAGAAGGCAAAAAACATCTTAAAATAATAATGTTCAAATATTTTAAAAAATAAAATAAAACTTTTGATGCTAAAACCGTTAATCTTAGAATCAAAATGCCTAAATGCAAAAATTATTGAAATTCAATATGATTTACATCAGAGACTCACTTCACTACTAACAAGTGCTACTATACACACAACAACACATTATTGAAAAAACTAACACATAATATATTAACCTAACACCTACTACAACATAACACAATAAAAACACCGAATAATACTATTAACAAATAAAAACGACCACTTAATTACATCATCTAAACAATCATACTTAATAACAATAAAACAATATCCTGCGCGAAGCGCGGCCACACCCTTAGTAAATAATAAAGGAACGGTTAAACACATTCATCTATTTTGAAAAGAATGTTACTTTGATATTTTTCACACATATTAAGAAAATGATTAAGATTCATTAATGTTTTTATTAATTATACATATTTAATCATTAGTATTTGGGATAAATAAAATAAGGGCAAATATCTCAAATAGCATTCTTTGAAGTTTTGGTCACAAAAATAAATATTGAGAGAAAAAATAACCAAATAACCTTTTTTATTGTGAAAATTTTAATATTTTTTATTTTATTTTTAATTTTAAACCTCAACTCCAAAACCCCCACCCCATAACTCTAAACCCTAAGTTTAGATTAGTTAACCCAAGAGTATAAATATATATTTACATCATTTAATAAAGTCTATTTTCATCACTTTTCTCTTTGAATGTTATTTTTGGGACAAAAACTTTTTAGGTCTATTTTAGTTTTATCTCATAAAATAATGTATTTTTATAATTAATATCTACTCTAATAATGTAGAGTCTTATTTGAAAATTACCCTGGCATGATTTTTTGGGATCTAGTGAATATTTTTCGGGTATTTATTAATTAACATCTATTTTATTAAAGTGGAATTACCTTTTTAACTTCCCCTTAATTTTACAATAATATTACAACCTATACCATTGACTTTTTACCCAAACAAAAATAAACTAATTAAGGAAATAATCTAAAAACATAAAAACATCAATAACCAACCTACAATTTCGAAAACTGTTTAGGCAATACGGTTCAACAATCTCATACTCTGGAATCAAATATGTAAAGTTGATTGTGATGTGTAAATAGAATTATTATGACGAAAGGGGTGAGTAGTGGGGTACCGTATGCTGGGACCAATAATTGTATAAACGCAAACATTTGTTTTTCACCAATATGAGTTTGTGGTGCGATCAAAAGGGGAAATATAAACAAGAGGAAGCTTCATATATCATGTCTACAAATGAGAAAGTTCTCATTGGAATAAGAATATTTCCTTTTGTTCAGGGCTGGGAACATGATTAAAAGTGAGAAAAAGACTGAAAAAGGAAATTCAATGGAAAATAAATACCCGGAAAATGAAAATATATTTGATTGCTTGTCAAAGCTAAGAATACTTAAAAAAAAATTACAAAGTTAAGTCAAAACTTCTATGACTCTCTATCCCACAAAAACAGTCACAATCTTCTTAGATTCACAAATATTTATGTGGTCTAACTGTTTTGAAGAAAAATCTACTAATAAACGTGATTCTTTTTGCAGAAAGATTACAAGATGAAATTTCTAACTACTTTGAGTCAATTATTATAGTTAGTTTTCAATTTTCAAACATTTAACCATACAAAAAACAGTAAATCCATCACATAAAACCAAAAAAGAAAAATTTGCAAGTTCGTTATGAAATCCAAAGGAAACTACGGAATTTTACTTTTCGTTGAAAGGAGATACAAACAAACAAATTTGGATGAAAATACTTGCATACTCCCAAACTAGACTTGTATTAAAAATAAACTAGACTTGTAACTTTGGCATTGTTGCAATAAGGGAGAGTTTGTATCCAAGGTAAAGTAGACATGTAATAATCAAGTGATTATTGTACTGTTTGAAGGTAAATTAGACAGCGGGAAAACACAACGGGTTTTGGATTTTTGTTTGATGACCAAACCCTAAACCCTACAAATGATTTTTATTGGATTTTTGTTTGGCCCCTTTCTCCCCGTGAAGATGTAACGTGTGGTACGGTATAGCTTATTGTATTTTTATAATATTTTTTTGCTTAATATTTGTGCAAATTGTTAAGAAACTTTCCTTGAATTTCCCAGTTGAACTATATCATGTTCTAGATTCTCCTGAAACAATAATTTCAGACTTAATTCTCCATGATTTTAAAACTGAAAATCGAAAAAACCATAAACCATAATTAATTGATTTATTATTTTAATTAAACTATAAACACTCTTAAATTGATATTTAACAAAATAAAAACTCAAACTAGATCTTCTTACGAATCTAATTCGGGTAGTTTTCATTTATAATTTTCTTTATAGATTTAGTTTGAATTTAATTTTAGTTAAATATTGATTTAAAATGGTTTATTAGTTAGTATAAATCATCAAACCAATTGTAAGTATATCATGAGTTAAGAACTCCAAATAAGTAATCGGGTTTAATCATGCTCTAAGTCTTAAACTATTATCTTATGGGGACTTAAGTCCGGAACTATTGTTTCTGAGATATATAGAACGAGGTCATCGTTAGGAGACATTTGATGTTAGATGATAATTCTCGTGGGGAAATAACTCGTCGAACCGAATACATGAGAATAAAATAAAAGAATATTGAATTGTCCTCAGAGAAATAAGGTGACCGGGAGAAAAACAAACTGTTGAAAAAACGCCACGTCGTTCGCTTGTTTAGGTGGAAGATGGCACAATGTGTGAAAATAATGAGCGAATCGTCGAACTGATTATAGCCACTTACTCACATACGTAGTGATCGAAAGCGGACGGCGGATGGAGCTTCGCAGCTGCCGCTACCGCCGTCTGGATTCTCCAAAGTATGTTTTCATTTATATTTAAGCTTTGATTTTGGGTTTATGTATTAAGAACTGTCCCGAGCTTTACTCTCTTGTTTGATTCTATAGGCTAACTTATTTATAAAGTAGTAGAGCAAAGACGATACATTTGATCTGTGATAAAAAAAGGTGTCACCTTTATCATCATTTCAACTGCAAGTTTAGATTTTTATGAACACTACTACTAGTTAATGCTTTCCTCCTATCTTCTAAAAAGGAATAGCCTTTAGCTTCTTGAAAACTGATATGGAATGGATGGATTAGCTTCTTTGGGCGTATTCAAAGTTGCATCCTTTTTTGTTGTTTTTGCAAAGTAACATTTTGAAATTAAGGAAGAAGATAAGCATTGCTGTACATAGAGTAACTGGGAATCACTTTGTTTGAACTGGTTTGTCCTAAAACGTTGGCCTTAGTTATGTCTAGAGTGAATATATTATCTAGGAGCATGCTTTCTTATTATTCATATGATCTGGACTTTTCTCTCTGTTCATAGCAGATGAAACCTGTAACCCTGTATCACGTTTTAAGTAAATGAATAGAACAGCTCTATATAGAAAAACTTACAGTCACTTGCAAACAAAAATGAAACAATGTACACACTGTTTTGCATTGCAGGTAAAGTCTTGAAAGTATGGGGGAAGATTGATCAAGCTTGGTGGAATGATTCTCTGTTTTACTGTCCTCAAGCTTTCTTTCCGAAGAACAATACATCAGAGAGTGATCCAGATGAGTTGATGGGAGAACGCAGTGGTGAAACTATATGGGGATGCATTGGTGAAGCAATCGGAGAACGCATCAGGATGTGCAGTGGGGAACCAATGGGTGTATGTATTGGTGAACTGAGAGGTGACCGTAGAGGTGAAGCTTGGGTTTCATATAACGCTAGACGCAGACCCACAATCTCAGTGGGGTCCCTTGTGTTATAGAAATGAGAATATGGCTCTGAGGTTAGTCCTGACTTCTCATTATCTTTCTGCAAATGCTTTAGTTGGTCTCCCAATATATCTTCTTCAGCTTCACTATCTCCTTCGGCCATTTTACTTGTGGATTCATGGCCTTCAGATGCTGGTATGTTTTCTTCAGACATCTCCAAATGAAACGGCTTCATCTCTTGCTCAAGTGCGTCATCAAGCCTGAGCCTGAATAAATCATCCCTTGGTTCAAGTGTCTGGTCCAATACCATTTTTTCATTTTCACACTTCTCCAATTGCAGCGATGGTCCGTTTACGCCTGCTTTAAGCGCTTTGGTTTCATAATCATCCACCAGCCAAGACTCATTGTCCTTAAAGGAACCCCTTAAGGTAGATTCTGATGCATCTTCGTCCGGTTCAGGCATTGTCCCTGGCTCATACTCAAGGCGACGAAATGTTAAAGCTCTCTCTGAAGTCCACTCAAATGTTTGATCCAGTTTCATTGATTCATTTTCACACTCCAAGTGCAGCGATACCATATCTTTTGCCACTTCGCCTTCTTGTTGCGCTTTGGTTCTGCTAACAATGACAAGCCTGGGCTCCTCCTCATGACCTTTATCTATTTCTTTTGAACTAGATTCTGATCGTCCATCAGCGTCCTCGTTTGTTTCAAGCCTTGTCCCTAGCTCAGACTCACGCAGACGAAACGTTGGAGCTCTTTCTGTAGTCCATTCAAATGTCTCTTCCAATTTTATTGATTCGTTTTCACCCTTCTCCATGTCCAGTGATACCCTATCTTTTGTCATTTCGTGTAGTTGTAGCTTTTCTGTTCTGCTATCGCTCATTAGCTGTTGCTCCTCCTCGTGAAACACACCCCTCACCCTTGAACTTTCATGGCTATTGAAGGAACCCGTTGAACTGGATTCTGATCTTCCATCAGCATCCACGTCTGGTTCAAGCATTGTCCCTAGATCAGCCTCATGCAAACGAATGGTTGGAGCTCTTTCTGAACATTCAAACGTTGTTTCATTTTCGCACTTTCCCAAGTGCAATGATGGTCCATCTTCAACCATTAGAGTAACTATTAGCTCTTCGATTTTGTTCTCATCCACCAGTGAAGGCTCCTCATGAGCCACGGCTTTCTCTTCTGAAGTGTCATTGTCTTTGGTGGAATCCGTTGAACTGGATGATCTTCCATTTGCATCGTCTTCTGATGCAGGCATTGTCCCCAGCTCATACTCATGCAGACGAAATGTTGGAGCTCTTTCTGAAGTCCATTCATGTGGCTTGTTATGATATTCCTCCAACTGCAACTCGGCTTCATCTCCCATTGCCTCTAGATTCTCGTTTTGATTCATCATTTGATAAGATACCGACATCTCCTCACCTGTCTCGGCTATGTTTGTTTCACTCGCCTTCTCAAGAGAAACAACAGATCCATCTCCGACCATCTCGGCTGGCTCAAGCGTTTCATTTGTCTCGTATCTGTCCTCCTGTTTCTCATGCCTTTCTGTGTCAAAAACGGTGTTACTCAACTCTTGTCTTTCGCTTGTTATTGCATACTCAGTCTGGGACTGATCTGACCTAGCATCTTGAGATTCCTCAGATACAGCACTCTCTTCTGCACTTTCATGGTCACTGAAGGAACCCCTTGAACTGGAGTCCAATCTTCCATCACCATCCTCTTCTGGCTTAGTTATCCTCTCTAGCTCATACTCTTGCACATGACATGTTGGAGCTCCTTCTGAAGTCCATTCAAAGGGTTTGATGTAGTTCTCATAGTTGATTTCATATTCCTCTAAGTGCAACCCCGCTCTATCTTCCATAGTCTCTGTCCATGTTCTTTCACCTGCATACTCGAGTATTTCATAGGAATTTTCTACATTCTCGCCTTCTATGCTTGTTTTGAAGGTTTCACTCGCCTTCGTGGGAGAAACAACAGATCCACCTTCGCTCACCTTGCCAGTATCAAGAGCTTCATTTGTCTCATGTCTTGACTCCTCTAACTCATACCTGACACTGTCACTAATGGTCTTATCCAACTCTTGGCTTTCACTTAAGTTCTCATACTCATACTCATAATTGGACTGCTCCTCATGAATCCTGGATGTTGTTTCTGTAGCCTCATCCAATTGGTCAGGATGTCCTATAAACCTCTGGTTCTCGTTCTGTGGTGCCGCTGATGTGTGCTTTGTATCTTCCTTGATCGCTGTATCCTCATATATTTCACCATTGCTTGAGCTGCTGTCACATACTGAATCTGCGATGCACTGAGGTTTCTCCAAAACCAACCCCGGTTTGTCTCCCATGATATCTTCCCATTTATGTCCACCTCCATTTTCCTCATTTCCTTGAGTCTCCTCCCAATCAGAATCTTGAATGTGTCCAGTATTCTCAGACAGTACACGTGTTTCACAGACGTATTCGTTCGGTTCCCCACCATGATATGCAGGTATATCTGCAACTGTTTCAGCTTCTATACTTGAATCACTCATTCTTTCGTTCTTGTATACTGGAACCTCTAAGGACTCACCTGATCCATCTCCAAACATCCCTTCTCGTTTAACAATATCATTCTTCTCATATAATTCAGCCTCCTCCAAACCGCAACTGACTCTTTCAGAAATGTTTTTATCTATCTCGGTTGACTTCTCTGAACAAGATTCCTCAGATTGCTCTAGATGGTTTCTTGAAGTTTCTCTGATGTTCTCACTTGATGCAGGTTGTTGTTCCCTTAACTTGTGGTTCATAGAAGGCTGTAACGCCTCCAGTTTCGAATCTACTAATGTGTTTGATAGGCTCCGCTTCAAGATAACAGCATCATTGCTTTTGCAGATTCTATCTCCAGAGCCGTTGTCTGAACAGGACATAAGACTTTCATCCGGATAGATTTCTTCATGACCTTCTGAAGCTGAGGCCTGATTAGTAACAGTCTCCTCAGCAAAACTAGGTGAATCGAGGACAGTGTCTGCTTTCTCTCGAACAGAGAACTTAAGTACACCGGAACAGCTGCCACATCTCACTTGATGTTTTCCATGGAGAGATACCTGAGGAAGCTGTAGAAGTTCCAAGCAATAGGAACAAGTTGCAAAAGGCGCTCCACCCGCTGAAGGAAGCACATAGCGTTTCACCACCGGATTCTTCTTTCTGACATACTTCTTTTTCCCCCTCTGAGAGCTCTTCTCTCTGGTTGTCCCACTCTTGGGATGCTCATTGTATTGGGAACGATGTTGCACAGTATCTGCTTTATAACTGCGCTCAGAGTACACAGAGCGATGCGAGGTTGCAGAGCTACCAGGTACATAGAGATTATGATACCGAGGATCATGAAGCTGAGACTGAGTAGACGAAGGATAGTACTTTTTGTCAGATGTCTCACCCGGGAAACGAATCGGTGAAGCAGCAGGAGATTCTTGAAACCACCCTGTTCTTCCGTATTGTTTGAATTGGTCTGGTTGATGATGATGATAATAAGACTGGTCCGATGCAGAAGCTTGAGACCCGTGAAAGGGACTATAGTAACCAGACTCATACGCAGAAGAAGGGGAAGGACTAGCTGGATAGAAAGGAACCCGAGGCGGTTTTTCATAGCTTCTCTCAAGGTGTCTCCACTCCGAGGCATTGCTGCGTGAGTTACATAGAGAGCTTCTTGCTGAAGCAGACGCATCAGAATCACCTGTCACACTGAACTCATCAGCCCTTCTTATCCATTCTCTGCGGATATCAGATGTCTCATGCTTGTAAACAGTTTCAACAGAAGGGGATGCCCTCGAGTTGTACTTCCGGTAAGTACTCCTCATTGGAGTTTCACTACCACCTTCTGCAGATTCTAACCGTGTACTTAAACTACGGTTTTGAGAATAAAGGAGAGCCTCTGGAATAGAGTCAGTATTACTTTCTAGTTCCCAACGTTTTGCTGCATTCAAAGAAAGAGCACAAGAAACAGAGGAAACTACTAAGCACAAGGATGTTTATTTGTAAACATGAGTAGGGGTTTAGGGTGGACATTAAAGAAAAAAGGTATTGTACCTTGGAGAATCGAGTTGCATCCACTGCATTTGTAAATAGTCGCATCTATAGGTTCTTGGAGAAGCTTGTGGCACTTGGGACATCTCACGATTCTAGACTGAGAAGACAGCCCAGGTGCGGTTTTGGTCTTCATGCCTCTGAACATATGCTTCAAGTCTTTACCACTTACCAACTACAAAACACATGCACAAGAACTCAAATCCAGAACCAGAGAATCAAAAGCCAAAGAGAAAGCGGAAAGAGAAGTCACCTTAGAACGAATTATGGAGAGGAGCCTAGGTGAAGGTGAAGAATCTTGGGATGGTTCAAGAGTTTTCTCGGTAGAAGATTGGGATCTGCTCAGTTTCTTCTTCTTCATCATCATAGTTTTGATGCTTGACTTATCTTTGATGAATGATCTTTTCTTTTCTGCAGAATACAAAGCCTTTTGTTGATGATCTTTCAAGCAAGCAAGCAAGGAGGAGATAGTATTCTATGAATCAGATCAGGCACATGAACAAAAAATCAAATTGTATAATGGTCAAGGTGATGATGGTTAAACTGACTTGTACTTGTTTTATTTATTTCTATACTTAAATTAAGATCTGAGAGTTGCATTGATGAGAGACAAAAGTTGAGGTCCAGTTCCTAAGTTGTAACGACCGGTTCTGAAAAAGTCAACTTTGGAGATCGCCACTAAAACAGCCCTTTATTGTCTTTACATTCTTTTCTTTTGTATTTATAAATTAGATTGGATCTTTCTTTATAAGAAAAAGAAGTGGTTTATTTATAAAATTAAAATAAGAATAATTCAACGTGCATCTTTGTAATTTGGCAACATAGAAGCAAAGTTATTGACCAATCCTTTTTGAGCTTGAATAATACGTTACACATTCTAACTTTTATTATGTGACTAGTAGCACTAGCAACAAGTTTCTATGGAAAAATCTTTCATTCTATACCGTGTTTGACTGTTTGTTCAGGTATTCAAATAGAACAATAAATCACGTCTAAAGTTAATGAAGAATATTAAACAAATATGTACTAGAAGAGTTTCTATTACTGTTGGAAACATTATAATCTGAGAATATATAAAACAGAAACAAATGAATTTGCACAAATGAGAACTAAAGAAGCCATGGCTGACTGGTGACTGCTATATAAACCCTTCCTCACCAAACTCTTCTCCATTATCTCCATGCTCTGTCTGAAACAACAGTAGAAAGAGAATATACATCTTACCAAATCAAATCTTCAAGTATATAGGATCTCTCATGACACTTACTTCATCCGCAAGTATCTTCTTGAAATCAATTCCTCAGAACAAATTTCTGACAGACAACGGAAGAAAACCTAACTCTGTTTCTAGTCTGTTGTTTAAGAGTTTATGGTTTTTTGAGTGAGAGATCTGCAGCTGCAGCTGTTTTCTTCTGAAGCTCTGAGGTTTCAGCACCAACAAGTTTATCCATTTGTCTCCCATCTTTAAGGAACACTATAGTTGGTGTAGCTTCCACATTCCATTCATCACTAAACTCCTGTTTTTCATTTTCACCAAACTTCATAATCAATCTTCTCAACAACACATGAGTTTTACGTTTTTACTTACAGCGAGTTCTTCAACATCAATGGTTACAAATATCATTGAAGGGTATCTAGAAGCAAGTGTTCTGAATACTGGTTCTATCTTTTTACAAGGTACACACCACGGCGCGCTGAAATACACAATAAGCTGTTTGTTTGATCAAATTATTAAGTTAGTTACTCAGATAGAAAAAAGAGGAAGAATCCAAGGAAATGCTAACATGTTTTGAAGAAGAAGAAGAAGAAGAAGAAGAAAGCTTACAATCTTGCCATTGTTGTTAGCTTCTGTAATCTTTTCTTCCCATTTCTCGATTTTGGTTACCGGATAGACCTTTCCTTTGTACCCATGTTGGTTTCTGGCTTGAGCCTCGTTGTTGTTGTTGCTGCAGCAGCACATACATGACCATAACTGTAAACACATTACATATATGGAGTTTTGTGTTACAGGTTTGTTAACATAGATTTTCCATCTTATATCTGAAGCTATGCCTTATTAAACATTCAATCACTACAAGACTCAAACACAAGATGTTGTAGCTAACAAGACAATCAAGAACCAAACACACAAGATGGAGTTTTATGTTACTGGTTTCTTGGTATAGATTATTCATCTTATCTCATAATTAAGCTATGCCTAATCAAACGTTGAATCACTATATGACTCAAACACAAGATGCTGTAGCTAACAAGAAAGAAAGAACCAAAACCTTAGGAGGATTTAATCCTTACCTTTCTACAACAAGGAGCTCTTGGACAGCGGTTTCCCATCAACTCTCACAATCAATTCCAGGGTTGCTTCTCATTGGCTCAACATATTGATCAAACAAAACGAATAATCAAATGAGAAAAGAAAAAAAAAAAGAGAAGAAATTCAAATGAGAAATAAGAGATAATGATTTGTGTTCTTAGATTCAGAACAGTTTCATTCTAATGGGAAGAGATGAAAGAAAAACATGGAGAATTCAGATAAGGAGGGAGTCAAATCACAAGAAAATTAGATAAAAACAATGAAGACGTATTTGTTTTGGGGGTATTCTTTGATGTAAAAACAATATCATCTTGAAGATGATGGTGGTTTTGATGAACCATAATAACTGATTTGCTAATTTTGTAAAAAGACAACATAGATATGATGGTTTCACACAGCCTTAACTCTTTGGATTCTGTACTGGTTTCTTTTATGCTTAAACCGGTACTAACCGGAAAGACAGAAACTTATTTCCTCAAGCCAAACCGGTTTATATAAAACACAAACCGAAAACAGTAATATACTCTGAAATTTATTCTGCAAAAAGAAAGTGATTTCCAAAGAATCCAACAAAGTCATTATTATTAAATTCAAACAGGATGTGGTAAATTACATTAAGACATATTAAACTTAGAGAAACAGATTCAGTTGTCTTCTATGGCGAGTCTCTACAGTTTTGAAGACATAGTAGCCTTGTGGTCGAGAGCAATCATCACTTTTCCTATTGCCTTCCTATCTTTGATGGCCCCAAATGCGAGATTGGACTATAATTCAAACGGTTAATTGTTTTAGTTTCATGTGTTTTGGGTTTTGATATCATTGAGGATGAGTTGAGTGTTTACCTGGGAGAGGCTATAGGTATGAGAGATGTGAATGGTGATCAATCCTCTGGCAAGCCATGACAGTAACTCTTTGATGGAATCATCAAGAACACTAGGTTGGTGGATTTTGTAGCTGCCCCAATAAAGACCATGAACCGTCCAGTTCTGCCACCAAGTTGTGTTAGATTCTCTCTAGTAACTCTCTATCTACTAGACAATCATTTTATTTACCTTCACAAGGGCTATATTAGCAGGAATGAGAGGTACTTCACCACTTGCGAAACCAATGACCAGAATCTGAGCTCCCCAGTTGAGAACTTTCATGGAATCCTTGGTGAGTTTCCCTCCAACAGGATCATACAGAACATCAACTCCTTTAAGCTTTCTTGTCTTGACGAACTCTTTAACGCTTGTAATAACATTTTCACTTCCTAAATCAACAACATGATCCACTCCCATTGACTTCAACAGCTGAATCTTCTCACTCCCTCTGTCAAAAAACAACGATTCTAACCGAATAAAAGATAAATAAACCCCCAAACCAAGAACCAAGGCCGATTTTGGACATAACTGGATGAAACTTTCGTCTTTGCCCTGAATTTAAAAGAGCTTTTCTACATTCGTATGACCCACAAATTAACTTAAACATGTTTATGGTCTCCTAAATCTCAGTCTCAGGGCTGGCCTGACCAACGTCCATGCAAACCTAAAAACCAGCATGTACCTACCTAGCAACAGCAATAACAATGGCTCCACAAATCTTTCCGATTTGAACAGCTGCAAGACCAACCCCACCAGCAGCACCTAGCACCATCAAGACCTGTACCAAAACCAATGTAGCTTCTCAACTTTGTTTCACAAACTCACTAGCATCAACTGAATCATAAATATACCTGACCAGATGTTAATCGAGCTCTATGGACAAGTGCTACATGAGAAGTCCCAAACGCTACAGGAAGTGCAGCTGCAGCGATCATGTCACATCCTTCCGGTACTAGGAACCTGAAACAACACCAACCAAACACCATAGTGAGACATACAAAGCAAAGTCGAGAGAGACAGAGAGAGACAGAGAGAGAGGGAGATGCTGATCGTGTAACGAACAGGAGAGACTGATCGGCTACGATGAACTGAGCGTAGGAACCAAGAGCGGCAAAGGAGCAGACACGATCTCCGACGCGGAATTTCGTGACGGATGGACCGATCGCGTCGACGATTCCGGAGTAGTCGGAGCCAGGGATGAAAGGTAAAGGAGGTTTCTCCTGGTACTTTCCGAGAATCTGAAGATAATTGGCGAAGTTCAAGCTCGTAGCTGTGACTTTGACTCTCACCGCTGTGTCGGAGGTTAAAGGAGGGATCGGGTAGTTTTTGCTCACTTCCACCGGAGAGTCTGTACTCCCTGGCTCCGTCGCCGTCGGATCTCCTAGTTTCCGGCAAACCAAAGCCTCCATGTTTGATCTCTCTTACACCAGCTCCTCTCTCTGTGTCTTTATTTGTTTTGGCTTAAATGGTCAGATATCTTATCTATTTGTCTAAATCGATATCTGAAACGACGTCGCTTTAAGAAAATGAGAGATCTTTCTCATAATACATGTACAACAGTGTGCTTAAACTTGACTCTACTAGCTGTGTCTAGACGGAGAGTTAAAACACTGAGAACCGAGCAGAAGCAGGCAAGTGGAATAAGGAACTACTGTGTTGGTGTCTCTCTGACTCTGTGTTCTATTGATTCAAGAGGACTATAAGGTCGATGAAGAGAGTATGGTTCTCTGAAAGTGGAAAATGTATGATCCGTAAATCATGCCACGACTCAACTTTGTAATTTGATTAACTTCTCTAGAAATAGTTTTCCGTAACTATTCAAAGCATGAGCTGTATACTTATTTACACATGTTGATGGAATCGGCTCTGTTGTGGAGTGTTGACTACTCTGATGTTTAATAAATTAAACAACAGATGATAGATATATATATATATATATATATATATCTGATTATGGAGTTAGGACAAATATATACTGATAATGGAGTTAGGTAATTTATCATATGTTTGTAATAGTAACTAACAACTCTAAATCTCTGATCTTACACTCATAAGCTGATTAACAATTTCGCCTCTTTAATCAGAAAAAAAATCATTGAAATTAAGCAAACAAACCAAAGGAAAGCAGACATGGCAACCATATCAAACTGATAAATTGGCAAAAGAAAGGAAATATAAAAAAAAAAATGAAACTCTGCTGCCTATAATAAAAACTCTAATGCAGCAACACTGGAGGAACAGTGAGAAGCTAAGCTTGCACCTTCCTTCTTTAAACCAAAGTGTGAAAAAAAGAAACAACACACAACAACAAAAAATCAAGTGGTTGGTTAATAACAATGTCTTTGTTCACACCATTTGTTTAATCATCTGGCCCAAGCAATGTAACCTGCAGATTTGAGAGAGAAACTGTTATGTAACCACAATGATTTCAGAGTCTAAAAATACCATTTCCAAGGATAGTTTTGCTTACATTGCAATCAAAAGCGTATTTTCGAGCAAGGGCTATGGCTGTGTTACGTTCTTGTTCTGACTCAAAGGTCAGTGTGAAAGTTAGACTCTTTCTTGGTTGCCAGAGCAATGACCTTGTAGGAGTTTTAATATTGCCTCTAACTCCACAGAGCTGAATAGTTAGTTAATATACCAAGACAAACCAGTGAGAAGTTGTCAAAGACATGTTGATGTGAACTAGAAAAAAGAAAGAGTCTCTAGAAACCTGCATGGATGTCGAATATATTTCTCCTCGCCTTTGTTATCCATCCTCGAGACAGCTTTATCCTTGTCTTTCCAACGGTGAAGACATGAGATCTGGATGCATAATCTTGTCCATTCATCTGTGATATAACCACCTGAAGAAGAGTTCAGCTTATTAGAACATAAACTTGATGCAACTCTTTACGAGAAGAGAGTTGTAACATACGCTGAATTCACTGTTGGATTTTTTCATCAGAGACTCTACACGAGATTGCAAGCCAGAATCTGCAATTCAATAAGCAAAACATTCACTTATTGTCCACTTAAAACGTCTATAGTTTTTGTAATACCAACCAGGATCAATAGGACCATCGGTTGTAACTGTGACTTTCTGTCCATTTGAAAGAATGTCTGCCTGTAAGATCCTCCCAACATCAAATGGTTCTGGAGCATACACTGCTTGGTTTGCACCTATGAGCAACATATGAACTGCTCAAAGCTGAACTTCATTTACTATAAAAAAAATGATGAAACAAACAGATAGGACCAAGTACCAGATATAGCTTCCCTTCGGCTAGTTTCACATGCTGCACGGTACCACTGGATGGAACAGTTTGAAAGATCTATGGCACTATCTGGAGCATTGACACGGATTTTTAAGCAAGAGCCGAGACTTTGTGTGCCTCCCAGAACAAATGGACAGGACTTGGATTCCTCTGCTCTCTTGAACGTTGCTATCTTGAGATGGTTGTTATCAAAGGCAAGAACAAAGAGTGAGCAAAGAAGGAATAACTTCAAATATGTTGAAAACTGTAACAAAATACCTGTTGATGAAGTTTAATAGAATTCATATACTTCTCTTGGATCCGGTTTCTCAAACCATGAAGCTCATGTTGCATGCCCATCACCTACATTATAATACACATAAGAGTTTAGTGTAACACATAAAATTATGAAGCTATGAAAATGTAATAGTACCTTTGTTGGGTGATGCATGTGTTTGATATGTCTAGCCTCCTCAACTTCCTTAACTAATTTCTCAACATCCTGTGTAATGAAAACATAAATTGATTAGAAAGTGTTAAATCGTTATTGTTGTGATAAACCAAATGTCCTTCGCTTGGGCCAAACGCCGTCACCAAAAAATGAAACTATGAAACTAACCGGTCCCTGAGCTCTAGAAGCTTCAGAGCTTAGCTCATGTTCTTCAAATGCCTCTCCAAGTCTAAGCACAACGGCTCTGGCAGTTTCGATCTCAGCACATGCAAATGACTTTTCTTGGTTAACTAGTTTCTTTGCATCTTCTGAAGCCTGGCATCATGAGAACAAGAACCAATCAGAATCATTACATTAGCAAAGTGTAACCAAGAGACAACTTCATACCTGCTTGAGGAAGTTTCCTAGTTTCTTCACTTCAAACTTTTCTTGGATTAGTTCTCCTTCATTCTGAGTTAACTTCACAGCTAGAGCTTCAACCTATATTCACAGTTTCACACAAAACAGAGAAGATCAACACGAGATTCAGCTTAGAACAAGCAACAATTGATTTAAACAAATCTTAACCATGGAGATAGCTTTCTCCACATCTTCCTTGTTCTGCCCATCTGTGCGTCCTCTCATGTATTCTAAAGCATCTCTTAGCTTCTTCAACATGACATGTCCCTCCAAAGAAGCCACCTCTCTTAGTTTCGCCTAAACATTACATAATAATATTAAGCCAAAAAGAAAAGAAAAATGTGATGTGAAAACAGAAGAGAGAGTTGTGTAAGAACCTCATCAGCCAAACTAACAGCTGCAGCCAGATTCTTGTCAAATTGACTAGCGAGGTCACGCACTGAAAGCCGCTTGTGCTGATCAGACAAGAGTTGGCTCTCTTTCTCCACGGTTTCTTTCACTGATGGGCCTTTCTCATCTTCTTTTGGTTCATCTACAATCTCATTCTCAGGTCCTAACTTGTACGTTGGGAAATGGTTAGAAGCAAAGCTCACGTCTGTTGATACTGTAAGAACTGATTCTTGTAATGTTCTTTCTTGAATCTCAGGACACACTTTCGTCATCTTTTTTCTTCAGGATCTTTTAATCTGTTTGAGCAACAAAAAGAGCAAATCACTCTCAGGAACATTCTGTTTTCACGAGATTACTGCATTCCAACACTAAGTGAGAAAGAAAGAGACAGAGCATCGAACATAAGTGGAAACTAGAAAGGATAGACAAAACTTGAGAGAAATGCAAGTAGAATCAACTTAAAGAAACAGAGCTTACGGATATCCTGGAGACTCTGAAACAGAGTATCTTTAGGAAGAGAGAAAGAAAAAAAGAGTACTAAGAAGAGAAGAAGAAGAATAATAAAGAGAGTTGGGTCTCTGTGTCTCTAGTCTTCGTTGTTGGGCATCTTTTTCTCTTTTTAGCTTTTACAAAAGCGTCAAAGATGACATGATAAGTGTAAAATGCATAGAAGAAAAAAGAGACACTTTTGTTCCTCTTAATCTCTCTCTCTCTCTCTCTCTCTCTCTCTCTCTCTCTCTCTCTCTGTATATATATATATGTATAAATAGAAATATATATATATATATATATATATATATATATATATATATTTGTCACGCCATCATCGTTAAAAACCCAAAGAGTGCAAAAAAAGAAAAGAAGAAACGATTATCTGTTGACAGTGTCCCGGTCTGGTCTCTGTTTTGTTGGACGACGCGCTATGACATGGCGTTTGAACCACACCCTTTGGCGCGAGTAATGTGATTCGTTGTGGTGGGGCCCTATGGATTTTGCCTTAATCACCTTTTTTTTTTCTTTGGTACCTTTTCTCTTTTTCTTTCACATTATTATTGATTTTGTGTTTTCTAGATCGCTTTGGGGTTTGGATATAAATTATGATTCCTTAACCACCATTATTATTACCAAAGCTTAAGCAAAGAAGCCAAAATAAAGCTTCTAAATCCAAGTTGATGCGAGTCTTAACACTTTACATTTTATTCCATAACTAATTTTAGGAGATACTCAATCTCTTACCTAACTAGCACATCCGAAATTACAATAACTTATTAGAAAATCAGTAAAGAGAGTTGCAAACATTTTGGATAGTGGTGTGACACTTTTAAACATTTGGCGTGTAGTCATGAGTAGTAAGTACATTTGGTGGAATCTAAATGTATTAGTTGAAATGTCAAAACTCAGTTTGTTTCCCCCTAAAGAGAAACAGATAACATCTGCACGACTTACCTATAAGTAACTAATCGATGGAAGGTATATCGTTTTCGAATTTCATTAATTCCAGTTAGAAAGATATTTACGTCCAGCGTTAAGCATTAATTTTGTTTAAGTTGTGTGGCGTATTGTAATTGCTTGTACGCTAATGATTTTGCTATAAATATGCGTATTTCATTTGGTAATTACGATTTATTTCAATTAAATAATTAGTTAGATTCATACTTATCTACTTCGTGGTCCATGGTTTATTTAACTTCGATAATCCTTCACCGCGTATAATCATTTTTAGACAAAAAATATAAAAATAATAACAAGTGGACATTATCATTAAGACCTGTAGGAGTGGGGGTTATATCTAGAATCAATAAGGACTTAAATAGTACTCCTTCCGTTTCTAAAAGATTCATATTTTAGCAAAAAATATTGTTTTAAAATGTTGTACTCCCTTCGTTTTTTAATAATTGATGTTTTGGGAGAAATTTTTTGTTCCAAATTATTTGACGTTTTCAATTTCTATGCAAAATTTATTAGTAATTAATGTTAGATGACCAATGATATTATACCTTCTATTTTATTATTGGTTGAATTGTGGTTAGATAAATAATTAATGATGTTTTTGTTTAGAAAATGATAAAAAATTAAATGTTTCTTAATCTATGTGCATAATCTTAGAACGTCAAATAAAAAAAACGGAGAGAGTATTTTTTATATTTTCAATATAGTAATTAATGATAAATTGTCAATTTTTATGAAGTTATTAAAACTTTATTGGCTAAAAGTTATGGGAAATAATAAATTACAAAAAAATTATGCATTGGTAATTCAAATTTCATATGTTTTATTAATATGCGTAAAAATTCTAAAACGTACATCTTTATGAAACAAAAGGGAGTATTAAGTAACTTCCTTAATGAAATTCCAATAAATAAATAATAATATTCTATTTTTCATTTTTTTTTGAGCATGTGATATTCTGGTCACGTTAGCATGAATATACTGTTCAAACATCATAATCTCACTTTTCCTTTCTGTTTGTGATATAACAAGAGAGTAGTATAATGAAAGATGCATTTGACTTTAATTAGATATCTATCAATTTAGTTTATAAATTAGTTTTTGTAAGCTGTAAAGTAGTATTTTTTACTTTTTTGACACTGACATATTATTTCTTACTTAAAACATTAGATAATTATTCAATTTTGTACCTTAATGATGTGTTGTCATCTATAACTATAATCAGCTCCAAGCATTATGTATGGGGTCCATGGAACCCCATGAGCTTCTCTTACCAAACCTTACTTAACTATACAAACACCATCTGCTATGTCATAACGATCATAAGTAACCCACTATATTATATAACGAGTTACGCAAGATAATTAATATCAAAATATTAATTATCCATGTTTGGTGGATGCTTCATGAGCCATCGTGTTGCGCTGCTCGCTTCTCATTTCTCACCCTCTCCGTCATCATGTCTTCCGAGAAAGAAGCTTCCCTAGCCGCCACTCCTTCCGATTCTCTGACCATGTAAGCCTTTTTCTACGTAAGCTATGTGATGTAACTATGTAAGTTTTTGTTGTACCTTGCGAAGTTAGCTCTTTCAACAGGAACACTTTCTGTTAGCTAATGTAAATGATGGATGAGTAACGGGAGAAATATATTTGATTGGAATAAGACTGATTGTCGTTTTGTGCATGTCATAGAGATTCTCTATGCTTTTTTTCAAGATTTCGTTTTCTTCTATTAGCTTTTACTGGAAGATTTTGTTTTCTTGTGCTGAATTGATGTTAGCATTTTGTTTGGTTTTATGCTGGAACATGCAGTTTTGACAAGATCATGAGGATGACAAGGTACTTGTAACCCTTTTTCTTAGTTGTGTACACCCTTCAGTATCAATGTTAATTAATGGCATGTTTTCTGATATCATTTTCCATGATTATCAGGTCTTAGTTGTAGGGACATTAAGTCCCCAAGGTGCTCCTATTCACATCCTCGTCATTCCAAAAGTGAAGGATGGCCTAACTGGCTTCTTTGAGGTACCTTTTTCACTTACACCTCGCAAAGTTGAACCCTCAAACAAATCCAGTAGAAGCTTAAAGCATGATAATTGTTGGACTTGCGATCTGTTTTTAACAAAAGCTAATAACGTGCAAGGTTGTGCTACTGGAGGCTGAGGAGAGGCACATCTACATCATGGGCCGCCTCCTCTACACTGTCAAGTGTCAAGCTTGTAGCAAAACAAGAAGGCCTAAATGAGAGGGTCTCAATTTTCTTGATTTTGTGTGGCCAAAATGACACTCAACATGACAATAGTTTACGATTTTGGCCATGCTAAAAAATAATAGATAGAAAATTTTATTATGTTCTTGGAGCAATGGTACAGTTGACAATTAACTATTTACAACTAAAAACAACTCGTGAGTTTGAAGCAATATCCAATAGCTTACATGAAGACAAACGATATTCACCTTATTTTAATGGATTTATCGAGATTCTTGACGGAATATATATATATATATCAGTTTTGATGACTCCAGGTCGAGATGTAGTACGTTTTGTGAACGGAAAAAGAACAGCAAACCTTATGTTTTGGGAATTTGTGATCATGACATGCTATTACATATTGTCCAAGATCAATACATAACTCTCGAGTGCTGGAAAATGCTATGTGAGATGATCCAATATTTACTCATCCTCTAAATTGAAAATATTATCTTGTAGATTTTGGTTATGCACATAGATATGGTTATTTAGCTCCATATCAAAAAGAAAGAGTAGAATGTACTCAACATCAATTCAATAATTTTTAAATAGCAAGCTTCCAAAAAATAATCAGGAGATGTTTAACAGATATGTATATACGTTCGATGTTTGGAAGAAAAAATTGAGTGTTTTAAGAGAATTTCCAAAATATAATATCATGACGCAAAGAAATATTATATTTGCAATAATGGAACTCCACAGCTTTATATGCTGGAACAAAATTAAAGATAATTGACTTCAAAGAATAGGATGTGGGAAGGGATATTATACAGACATGGTTAACAACAATTCAAACAATGAGAGTGATGAACAAGTGAACCAAAACACATCAACATGAGTTTATATGAAAATTGTGCGAGATCATATCACTCAACAAATTTGGACTAATAAAAAATATGCCTCTTCTCCACTATAGGTTCGAGTGTTGTTTCTATTAAATATTTATAACTATAGACATGGGGAAGTAGTAGTCTTAGATAAGTTTTGGTATAGATCAGTTGTGTGTGAAAAATAAATCAGTTGA